>CABHPH010146415.1:8373-20594 GCA_902168325.1 Peromyscus nudipes
GATCCAAAAGTTCTGAAATCTAAATTGACCTAATATCTAAAACTCTCTGAGTGCTGACAGGTGTAAAATCCCAAACCTTATCTCATCTGATGGGTCACAGCCCAAATCCAGACACTCTTGCTGGGTGTTCTGAGTATGCCTTTAATCCCAGCATTGGGAGGCACAGGCAGGTGAGTTAGAGGCCAGCCTTGTCTACATATTGAGTTCCAGGACAGTCAGAACTACGTGAGACCCCCATCTCAAAACAAAAATAAAAATAAATAAATAATTCAGATACACTAAAAAATAACAATACTAACTCATGAAATTACTTCCTGGCCTTATGTAGGTGTATATGAAATGTAAATGAATTTTGTGTTTAGACTTGGGTTCCATTTCCAGGATGACTAGTTAAGTATGTGGAACTATCCCAGAGTCTAAAAGTTACAAAATCTGAAACACTCTGAGCATAAGCACTTCAGATGAGGGACATTCACCCTGTAGTAACAGAAGATAAAATCTGGTACTGAGGTCACGAGGGTCAGAGGTAAACCCTGGCCCCGATGCTGAGTAGCTCATAACCCTGAGGAAGGCAGGTCACCTCTCCAAGCCTCCTCTGCCTTAGCTCCACATGGAGGAAGGAAGCGGAGCCTGCTGTGGGCCACTGTAGGTGAGAATTTGACACGGGATTCCCTGGCACACGGTAAGGCCCTGCTGGCTGGGCGCCACCATCCTCACCCACACCCTGGAAGCAGGACCATGGTGACAGGTCTGAAGAGCACGTCACCGAGAGGCGCAGGTGTGGGTTTCAGATGTTCCCTGGTGTGATGATGCACGCAGCAAGGTCCATCAGCTCAGTCTAGGGGAGTAGGGAGATCCCATCCTAGCACCCCGAGAAACAGGCTGCTTCTGTGCACGAGCAGACAGCTCCTTACTTACAGTTGTAGCACAGGAGCAGGCCGGCTTCTCCATCTTCATACACATCAATAGCTGCAACAAAATTAACCTGCAATGACAGCGGGCAGTAGTAGTGGTGCGTGGGATGGGGACACTCAGAAGAACCCCTAAGCTACGCGTGACTTAGCCGTGGCCCGCAGCCCCAGGGTGCTGCAAGGCCATTTGTGCTTCACCAGCACCCACAGTGCACTGGGCCTCGGGTTACAAGGAACTGAGGTGGGAAAGACACATCTTTGCTGTTTTCCATCTTTGCTTCCTTTCCATTCTGGGTGGAACTGTCTAGAAGGTCTGAATCCAGCTGTGTTCCCAAATGCTCTCCTTTACCCAGAATGCTCAGGTTCACGGGGGTGGGGTGGGGGGGTGGGGGGTGGTGGTGGTCCTGTGTGTCATGCACTCCATTCTCACACTGACTCTCAGGTAGACAGCACTGTGTCTGTCTTACAGGAGAAGAAAGGAAGCGGATGAGGAGCCTGAGCCCCTCGGCTGTGGACTGCTCTTCTCCTGTGCCTTCCGCGAGGCTTCTCCTGCCTCAGCACACAGGGTCTCTGGACTCTCAGGTCACCCAGTCTGTCTCCATCTCTGTCTGTCTCTCCCATAAAGGCAGCGTGAGGCAGTCAAGTAGGTCTGTGATATGCTTGACCCTGGATCACTACTGTCCAGATTTGAGACAAGGGTGCTCAGCCTGGGCTGCAGCCACCCCTTGTCCTTCTGGGGCCCAGAAACTCTGTCCTTGGATGACAGCTTCATGTGCTCCAGGCTAAGGAGCATATCACATGATACAGATGCACAGCATGTAATTTTATTATTATTATTTTGAGACAAGGTCTCATGTGGCCCAGGTTAGCCTCAGTTACTATGTAGCCCAGGCTAACCTTGAACTCATGATCCTCCTGCCTCAGCTTCACAAGTCAAGAACTGAAGGCACGAACTTCCACATCTCACTAGAGGATGTAATTTTAAAGAAGCCACATCATAGTATCTAAAATTAGAAGTCAAACCCCCTTGCTTTCTCTTCTTCCCAATCCACTGCTACAACTGTCAGCTCACCTTGTTGGCCTCCACGTGGTGCAGCCTAAAGGCCTCTCCTGTGCTCTCATTTACCACGTCGAACTGATGCCGATATGCCACACAGATGAGGTTGTCACTCTCTTCGGTTGGCCCGTCCACTAAGGTCATCACTGCTGGGGAGTCACACAAACAGATTTCCTGTGGGGGTGAGGAAGAGTAGGACACAAGTTAGGACACAAGAGCCATCTTTAGACAGCCTCTACTGCCTGTTCCCCCTTCTACAGGAGTCCAGCCCCTGGCCAGCAGAGCTCTGCCGCACAGACAGGGGTCTCACCAGACTCCTCCTTCCTGTAATGCCCCGTCAAGTCTCAGGCCTCTGTTCCTGGAAGGGATGGAGGCCAGGAAGGAAGGGATTTCACTGTCCGGTGGCTTTCGTCTCCACTGTCTCATGACTCAGCAACAGCTGTATCATTGCTGACTGCCTTGTTGGAGCGTCACCTGTGCCAAGGTAGTGTCTGCACTGCCCTTGCACCAACCCCTGGCATGGGGTGTGGCTGTTCCTCCATGGAGGAAAAAACTGTGGCTCCAAGGTCAGGTTGCTTGCTTATGGTCACAACATTTATATGTGGTAAAGCTATGATTTGGACTCCGTGACTCTGATTTCAGAGCTCACACTACCTAACTATGCTACGTAAATATGCATTATGGGTGGAATTAGTCTTGAGAAGGCAGACAGTTAATTAGGACAAAATTTTAACCTGTTTCAGTGTCACTCTCAGAGTGTTCTGTCCCCAGAACAGCTGCAGAAACCTATGCGCATAGTTCCGGAGGCCTTACCGAGTGGACACCTTCTCAGTTTGCCTAGTGCTGCACCTGGCTCTGGTGGCCAATCCTGGGAACACTTCATAGCTTGAAGAGCTATAGCTGCTTTCGTCCTTTTGAGACACAGTCTCACTATACAGCTCGGGCTGTCCTGGAACTCGCCATGTGGACCAGGCTGGCCTCAAACTCACAGAGATCCACCTGCCTCTGCCTCCAGAGTGCTGGGATTAAAGGCGTGCACAACCACGCCTAACAACTGTAGTTTAGTTTAGTTTTGTCTTTCAGGAGAGGCAGGATGATTGGGAAAGGGACCAACTTTCAGAAGACTTCATCCCTAGGGTTGAACCCTCAACCCATCCTCACATCCTGTAGGCAAACGCAGATAGACAGCTTTGCTCCATACTTCTTCCTGCTTCTCCAGCTATCAAGACCACTACAGCCTGCTCGATCCTGTTCTGGCCTTTAGCAGGTCTCCTGATGGCCACTCTTGGTCCCCTGTGTGTTTGTCTACTGCCAAAGCCATGTTTTAAGCATCCCACTTCTTTGCACTGAACTTTCCAATAGTCCCTACCTTGCTCCAAGCCAAAGTGAAAGCCCTCTGCCAAGGCTTCTAGGGCTGCAGACAGTCTGTTCCCAGATTCATGCTGGACTGTGCCTTCAGCAGGCTTCAGGGCCTTTGGCTGGCTGCGCCTGCTCCCTGGCACACCCCTCCTCAGCACTCCTCCCACACATACTTTATTTGAGTGTCTGTCCACAGGTAGCTATTCCTCCTCACTCTACCCATTACCCTCCGTATCCTGCAGCCTATCTTATTTTATTCTCAGTGATTTTTTGTTTTTTGGGAAGGGGATGAGTTTTGAGACAGGGTTTCTCTGTGTAACAGTTTGGCTGTCCTAGAACTCACTCTGTAGACCAGGCTGGCCTCGAACTCACAGAGGTCTGCCTTCCGAGCGCTGAGAGTGAAGGTGTGCGCCACACCTGGCCTCAGTGTGCATTTCTGCCAGCTATCAGGTATTTGCTTGTCAACTAGAGGCAAGCTTGTGGGAAGAGAGGCTGCACAGTTCACTGCTGCATGGCTGTGCCCAGAATGCACAGAGGTTACTGCGAATGAGCACACAGCTTAGCTATCTGGGTAAGCTAGGGCACAGGACTGGGGCTCCACAGGGGTTACCGAGCAGTGGGGCAGTCTTGGGACTAGACAGGCAGTCAGCTAACGCCTGGCCAGGAGAGCAGAAGCTGGACAGCAAACCTACCCTGATGTACTGGAACTCCTCAACAGGTGACTCGGACAGAGGGGACAGGAGCGAGGCCCCCGGGACCCCACCTGGCTTGTTGTGCTGTTTCCTTGTGATGAGAAGCAGTTTATTGCGAATGGCAACCACGATTCTCAGTTCTCTGCTGTGGTGAGTGTTAATAGCATATAGGTGGCAACCTAGGAAGAGGAAGGGTGACATCAGCGTGAGTAGGGCTGGCAGCTCCCAGGCCTGGGGACCTTTGGGATGGTTCCTAAGAACCCTGGGAATGAAGCATAACTGACACAGACCAGGTATGTTTCTGACACCAGGTGCTGTGGTGCTCAGTTTGACGCGCCTCTCCCCATTCCTATGTTTAACACTTGGTCCCCAGCTGGGGTCACTGTTTTGGAAGGCTGTGAACCTTTAGAAGGTGGAGCCTCATTGGAGAAAGTGAGTCACTAGGGGTGAGTCTTATAGCTTAGTCCCACTTCCCATCTCTTCTTCTTCTTCCTCTTCCTCCTCCTCCTCTCCCCCCTCCTCCTCCCTTCCTTCCTTCTTTTTTTGTTTTTTGGAGACAAGGTTTCTTTGTGTAGCCCTAGGCTATCCTAGAACTCACTCTGTAGACCAGGCTGGCCTCAAACTCACAGAGATCCACCTGCCTCTGCCTCCTGAGGGCTAGGATTAAAGGTGTGCGCCACCACCGCCCAGCTGCTCTCTGCTTCTTGACTGAGATGAAACATGGACAGCCACTGCATGTCCTGCACCTGCTTAAACTGTGAGCAACAAGCCCTCCTTCCTCTAAGTTGCTTCTTGCCTGATATTTGGTCCCAGAAAGTAGAAAAGTAACGAATAAGCCAGGAAAGACGGACGTGAAAACAAGGGTAGGAAAGGCAAGCCCTTCTAGCCCACAGACTAGACTTGGTTTTATCTATCTTGTTCTTTTTAGATTTGTTTATGTGTGAGGTGGTTTGAATGAAAATGGTCCACATAGGTTCATATATTTGAATGCTTGGTCCCCAGTTGGTGGAACTGTTTGGGAAGCATTAGGAGGTGTGGCCTTGTCAGAGGAGGTGTGTCACTGGGCTTTGGGTTTCACAAGCTCACCATTCCCAGTTAGCTCTCTCTCTGCCTCATGGTTGTTGTCACAACACATGAGCTCTCAGCTACTGTTCTAGAGCCTGCCTGCCTGCTGCCATGCTGGCCATCGACTCACCCTCTGAAACTGCAAGCCTTAATAAATGACTTCTTCTATAGCTGCCTTGGGCATGGTATCAACTTAGCACAAGAGAACAGTAACTAAGACGATGTGTGTGGGGGTCTGGCCTTTATGTGTGCACATGTGTGTGTCTGGTGTCTGAAGGGCAGGAGGGGAGTCACAGGCAGTGAGTGCCAGGAATCGAACCTGGATCTTCTGCAAGAGCAACAGCTGCTCTAACCTCTGGGTCATCTGTCCAGTGCCCGGGCCTGGTTTGTGTCCACCACACAACAGGAATTGAAGTGGAGGCTGATCAGAGTCTTTGTTTCACATTAGCGGAGAACAGAAACTTCCTGTCTTCAGCCTGCTTTCCTATTCTCCTAGCTTCTTGGAGAAGCCGAGGTTCTATTTTGGCAGTTCTGGGACTCAACCTGAGGCCTTTGTGGGTGTTCGGCAAGTGACCTATACCCCCATACTCCTGCTCATTGCCCCCCAGGGGAGGGGTTGTTTCTTTTGTTCCCTAATTTTCATTTTTATTTCCAGAAGTCTGAAGATTTTAACAGAAATAGTCTCTTTCTTCTTTTGTGACAGTGCTCACACTCACTGTGTAGCCAGGGATGGTTTGCACAGCATGGGAATTGAACCTTGGGCCTCACACGTTCCCGGCAAGCACTCCACCCTAAGTTACTCCCCAGCCTCACCTTTGGTTTTCTCCAGCTTGTTTTCTCGGCAGTCAGATCTGCTCTTTCCAGTCTGCCTGCCATCAAGGCCTTTCTGCACCGCACTCAGCCGGAAGACGAACAGGCGGGCATCTTTCCCTGGTGACAGTGAGGAGAAGGCAGAGAGGGATTAGAGATGTCAAATGACCTGCCGGGCCTCCGGGGCAGACGCACAGACCAGGGTTGGGAGGTGTTCTGGGATACAGGCAACTGCATCCCACAGAAGGGTTACTCCACATAAACTCTCCATCCCTCCACTACCCCAACAAGTGGGCCACCAAAGGACCACGGCACTGACAGCAGGCAAAGGAACGTGACCCTGAGGTCTGCTGCAGTGGGCCACCCGCCCTCACGTTCTTTCCAGAGAGCACCCTCAGAGGGCAGCACCTTTGTCTGCTCGGAGGACAAGAAGGTCCAGGGCCTCCAGCACGTGGATCTGCTTCACGGGCAGAGTTCTGTCGAACACAGGCACGGACGGGAGGCCGTCTGGAAGAGAAGGCTGGTTATTCCACTGAACAACTGTCACATGCCTGGGGCTGACCTGTCTCTAGTCTGTCTCTAGTCAGGGACAGACGCTTTTCCAGCTCTCATGAGGTCTCAGAAGGAGTTCAAACGCTGCCCCCTCTGCATGGGAGAACTAATATGCCCACTCGGGGGCATCGAGAACTCTCTATGGGGGTGGGGTGGGCACTTCAGCAGGGACACCAAAGGAAGCTGTTTTTCTTGTTGGTGTCACCAAAGAAAGAGCAGTGTGTCTCAACCCCAAATTTACAGGGGTTGTAGCAAAGGCTGAACACCACAGGGGAAGAAGAGCAGCTATTTATTATGTTATAATAGAAAGTATTATATCTTGTATTATTTCATGCATTTCTCAAGAAAGTAAGTTTAATACTTCTTTTTACATTTAAGGTGAATACAAACATATCCTATCCCTAGCATTCTCTCTGTCTGTATCAATAGTAGTCTGCTTATATGGTTTTTGTTTGTTTTGTTTTTCAAGATAAGGTTTCCCTGGCTGTCCTCGAACTCACAGAGATCCACCTGCCTCTGCCTCCTGAGCGCTGGGATTAAAGGTGTGCACCACCATGCCTGGCTTGCCTATGTTTTAAAAATGTTTTTATTATTTTTAATTATGTGTAAGTGTGTGTGCCTGCATATGGATGTGTTCATGAGAGCACAGGTGTCCTCGGAGGCCAGAAGCTTAAGCTCCCTTAGAGCTGGAGTCACTCACGTGGGTGCTGGGAACTGAACTCAGGACCTCTGGAAGAGCAGCCAGTGCTCCTAAGGTCTGAGCCATCTCTCTAGTCCACTGCTTATTCATTTTAAATACTTTTTCAGATAGCAATTTGAAATATCTTTTTTAGAGACAAGAAAAATGAGAGAAGTATCAGTTAAATTGTCGAAGTATCAGGAACAAATGTAGCCAAGCAAAAACAGCCGGCAAGAGTTCAGGTGGGCCTCTCAAGAGTGGGCCTCTCAAGACATTGTAATTACGAACAGAATTTGACTTTGGGATTATTTGGAATTTGCAAGTGGTAATA
This sequence comes from Peromyscus nudipes, assembly GCA_902168325.1. Lineage (NCBI taxonomy): Eukaryota > Metazoa > Chordata > Mammalia > Rodentia > Cricetidae > Peromyscus > Peromyscus nudipes. Next base: position 15,830 of record CABHPH010146415.1, read on the forward strand.
ACTACACCATTGCCTCTCAGGGACCCTAGGATATACCAGCTAAGAGAATTGTTACGAGTATTCTGCTGCAGAAGGACAGGCTGAGACCACCAGGGATGTGTGGACATCTCAGGCAGAAGTGGCTAGCTCATTCTTCTTCTGCACTTACTCTTCAAGGCTTTGCTATGGGCCTGGGCTGGTCTGTTTCTTCATAATTTAGGTGCAAGGGGGTGTGGGGTTCAGGCCTCTCGCAGAAAGTAGAAATGGAGCTGGGAGGTAATCCCTCTCTGGATGCTTCCCAGCAGGGCAGGGCCTCTGTCATCAGGGTAACACCCTCAGTGGAGAAGGGGTTCCAGCTCCAGCAGGCCTGGGAGGCTTTAGATCTGTCTCTAACAGGTCCATGAGATAAAGAGCCTGTTCCTGTCTCCCTTAGTCACACAGGGCTTGCTTCTCGTCCCCCTTTAGAGGGAATGTTATGACAGCCCATCAGCCCTGGTCCTTCCTTCTCTACTGATACAGGGGCTCTCGCTCAGAACATGAAACGATCATTCCAGTACTGTCATATCTGGGTGAATAACCCATAATAACTTATGGGTCCACAGTAGCATCAGCAGTGGCAGGTCACTCCACTAAGGGCTTACTAGGTGCCAGACCCTGATGCTTCCTATGTTCTTGAATTTAGAATGGAGGCTGGCACTTGTCATATTCCTATTTAACCAAAAGGAAATGGATGCTCCAAAGTGTTCAGAAAACTTGTTCAAGCTACTCCTTAAACATGGGATCCAAGAAGGATGGAGCATGTCCTTGTACACCGGAAACAGAGGTGCACCATGTACTGCCTAGCCCAGCATGGATTAGCATGCATTCCCCATCCACTCCTCAGTTAGCTAAAGGATTCTATGTAGACAGGAAGGAGAGAGGCAAGGACAGGAGGAAGTGACAGATTTAATGGCTGCTTGATTAATTATTCCTTTTTGTAATTCTGGCATGAAGATGAAGCCTTTTAGAGAGAGCTTTTCTATTACCATAAAACCTACTTTCTTTAAGTGACCAGTCCCTTAAAGCACATTTGCTGCACTCACAGCCCTGAGGGTCCTGAAATTTTGAAAACAATGACCTTGAAAGAAGCATATTCTCCAGGGCAAGTCTAATGAAATGAAGCAAAGGCTAATGGGCTAGAGCTGGAGTCCGCCTGAAATGAAAGGGGCAGACTCCCAGAAACAGTCTGTAATGCAATATGTGCAGAGCAGAAGGTAAAAACTAAGACGTGCCGGAACCATGGCACATGTCAAGGGAGCTCAGGGCTTCTGCCCCGCAAAAGCCAGGGGTGGACATCACTGGGCAGCCAGGACAGGGGAGGAGCGGCCTGCATGCCTCTCCAAGGCTGGAAGAAAGGGATTTCCTGGAGACTCACATCAGTCTTTATACCAATGCCACCATTATACTCTGGATCCAATGGGACAGTTTCAGAAAATATTTGATAATACTGGCTTGGATCTTAACTTTAAAAAAATAACTCATATTTGTTCTGGGATTCTATCCACTTGACACAGGGTACTTTCTTTGATCTCAAAGAAGAACTAGTACAAAATTTCCAGACTTATTTACCTAGGACTGTGGTTTTGGAAACTGGTGTCCAGGTCAAACCAGAAATGCTGGTAGAGCTCACCGTGTTTACGTGGAACGTGGCTGGTACTGTATCTGGCCCTAGTTCTAGACCCACTAAAACAGCCACGTGATCTTACACAGGCTGTGGTGTTCCTTCAGGCCTCTGTTTCTTCATCTGTAAAATCAAAAGACTAAATATCTAAAGTCTGTTTTGATTTTTTAAGACAAAAAGAAACTTTTGGTTGTACTTCTGGCAAAAATCTAAGGCTTCTGTGGGCTTTCAGCAGCCCACTGGGAACACGGTAAGACAGCAGCTGCCTTGAATAGCACTGCTGTGTACCAGAGACGCAGTGCGGAAGCCAGCTGTCCCGCCAACCCTCCTTGCAGTTCTGACCCTCGTCCCCAGGGTGCCCCACACTTTCTACTACTATGAATTATTTTTCAGTCTTTTGACGCCAGAGGCTCAGAGAAGACAGATTTTCTTTTTGGAGATGGGGGAGGCCATCTTGCCTTACAGCCCAGGCAAGTGCTATACTATTGAACTTTCCTTCTATTTTCTTTAAATCACAAAGAATTTCTCAAATTAAGGATTTAAATTCTGAACTGATGAGTTTTAAGTTATTCTATTAACTTAGTCATAGATATAATTAGGTTATGGGAAACATGATGGATTTTAAGTTATCTACATTTTATTAAATTAGTCATAGGTGCGATTAGATTATGGGACTTATATGGAAAACCACAGGTAAGGTAGTTTGCTCTCCTGCCTCCCCACATAAAACACCTGGCACCTGAGCAGAGTAGGGACCTAGCGAGTGTGCTAGGAAGAGGTCGGAGGGACGAACAGGCCCTGCTGTAGGGAGGTGACATAGGCCACCAACCACTCTTCCCAGAGGACATGCTTCCGAAGCTGAGGCCTCTCTAGTGCCTGCAGCTCCCTCAGAAGTCCCCGGAGACCTGATGCTTGTGCGTAGCTCCTCTGTCATTCATTAGGAATCTAGAACAATCTAAAGGCGCTCGCTGCTGTCCCAGAGTCTACATCCTGTCATCGCCATGGTGAGGGCTTGGCCTGTGGTGGCTGCTCTGTGTGACCATCTTCCCAGGCAGACTAGTCTAGCTCGCTGTCAGAATGTGCCATTTAATACTGAGTTGCAATCTGTTTTCCTGCCAAAATCTTTCTGCTTCTATATACATAAGTACAGTTTATCTAAGATTCATATAATTTCAAGATGTCAAGTTCTTTTTCTAGTCAGATTTTTTTTAAGCCTTCAAGAGAGCACATGCCCCTAAGAAAATGATGTGAAACAATGCCTGTTTTCAGTTAAGATAAGTACTGGGACCACGATGAGTGCTTGCTGAAGAAGAATCTTTTAGTAGGTGGCTTAATATCCAGGAGTTAATGGAGATTAGGGGGAAGGAATGAACTTTCCAGCATGCTGAACTCCAAATATACCCCCTGGGAGCACCTGTCTGAAACAGGGGTTAGTCTGATTAGAAAATCAGACCTGCCTAACTCCTCTTGGGACCAGGCATTTATGGTCTAAAGGAGCTGACTGGCAGTCACCCACCTTAGAAGTACCACAGTCACACACAAAAAGACATTTGTAGGAGTGCTACTCACTAACCATCCACTAGCAAGACGCCGGCATCCGTGGAAACCAGCAAGGCCTGGCCCCAGGGATCTGCACACACGGCTTCGTGAGGGAAATTACTGCAGAAACACTGGGGCTCCCAAGGCTGTGAGGCAACACAAGCATTGGAGAGTGAGTGTATCAGAAAGCAGGCACTGGGTCCCACCCAGGGCAATGCAGAGTGTGACCCTGAAACAGCAACACAGACACTCCGTGGGAAGAGCTCTCGGGCTTGGACTCCATTGTCTGTCTTAAGGAGAAAACCTCCTTTCCAATATGGGTGCCATAGGAAAGCAGTGACTTCCCACGCTTGCTTCTGGTACCACTGCCTGCCTCTACACGACCGTTACATTCTTTGGGCAATAGAAACATTAGCAATGTTTTTAAAGCAGCTTTCTTTAACACCTAGAAGTTGGGCAAATTGGTGCCTTTTACTTTTGATTTTTCTTTTTTTTTTTTTTTTTAAGATGGTTGATGTTAGTTTAGCATAAAAGGAAGTCCCACATAGCTGTTAAAAATTGTTTCTGTGTTGCTGATTCAATAAAATCATTAAACTGTACAAAATACAAGAGGTTGATATTGTCTTAATATATAGGTGCTTAACTGACCCACATAAGGCTACAAAATCTTAAAGAAAAAATAGCACACGTTTTACAGGAAAACAGCAAAAGTTGCTAAATAAAATACCTCCAGGATGCCCTGTGGTATGTTCAAACCACATGAACACTTTTTCTGGTCCCCAGGTGACATGTCACACTGCATGAACACTTCCTGGGACCTTAGATTCATTTCTGTGTTAGGGATAGAGTTAGCTCCCCCTCACAATGGCCCTTGAGGTGGGTGTGAAGGCCAGGAGTTGGTAAGTACTGCTTACTAGGATCTCAGTCATACAGGGTTGTGGACAGTTTTTGTTTTTGTAGCATTAAGAATCGAACCCAGAACCTCTTGTATGCTAGCAAGTGCCCTCCCACAGAGTTATATCCCCAGTGCTGAGAGCTGCAAACATTGTCAACAGACATTCACTTCTTTTAGACACCTCTCTTAGCCCTATGCTTGGAAGTCTTTGTGGGTTTCTGGGGACAAGTTGAAGGCTTACATCTTCATTTTATTCTCAACTAGTCATAAACATCTAACATGACCTGGCTGGGCAGCAGGAGAACCTGTGTTTGCTCTTGTGGTATGTGTGAATGTCCAGTAGAGACATGTTCAAGGAAGGCCGAGGACTGCCTTCAAGAGCATCATCAGGGCTGAGCCGAACACTGGATTATCTCTAGCTGAGCAAAGAGCAGGCTTCCCCTTTAGGACACCCACAGCCTCAGACTCACAAAGGTGGGACTGCATTGTTCTGAAGAAGCAGCCTAGAGAATACGAAAACATTTTCTAAGCTGAAAAAGGGAAATACAGAGACAGGTCACTAATTGAAATATTTCCCCCAAGAGGAGGTCTGGCAATTCTGAATTAGCAATGTATAGCTAGAGGAATTGAAAATGCAGAGGCAAAACACACACACACACACACACACACACACACACACACACACACACACA
>CABHPH010146415.1:20604-90499 GCA_902168325.1 Peromyscus nudipes
ACACACACACACACACACACACACACACACACACACACACACACACATATACAGAGACAGACTTTGAAACCAAACCTTTAGGTAATACCAAGACAGAACAATGGAGTCATTGTACGTGTGCATGTGCATAGTGTGTGTGTGTGTGTGTGTGTGTGTGTGTGTGTGTGTACTGTGTGTACTGTGTGCCTGTGGAGGTCAGAGGAAAATTATCAGTTTTCTCCTTCCACTATGTGAGTCACAGGGATTGAACTCAGGTGGTCAGGTGCAGTGGCAAGTGCCTTTACCCACTGACTCATCTCACTGGCTCTGAATCGCATTCAAAAGTTGTGTTTTTATTTTTATGTGTGAGTGTGTGTCTGTAGGCATACATGTGGGTGTTGAGAGAGGCCAGAAGAGGTTCCCTTGGAGGCAGAGTGACAGGCAGCTGTGAGCCACCTGATATGGGTGCTGGGACCTGAACTTAGGGCCTGTGTCAGAGCAGTTAGTGCCCTTCGAGTCCCCTGGTCTGTTACTGATGATCAACTATCCTGCTCCTCAGCCTCCAGAACTCAAAATAGAAAGCAGACAGGCTGCAGGGCTTGCCATTGGCTCTGTAGCTATACATACTGCAATGGTTTCCCACCTACACCCCTCTGAGCAGCAATCCCTGAGGACCAGTTAGAAGAGCACCTTGACGGTTGCTTTGTGAAGTTATTTGGGAAGAGAGCTGCGGTGAGGAACTGTCTACATCGGGTTGGCCTGTGGTTGTATCTGTCAGGACTGTCTTAACTGACGCGGAAAGACACAGCTCACTGAGGGCAGCACCATTCCCTAGGCAGTGTCCTGAACTTACACCACGGGAAATCAACTGAACACAAGCAAGCAGGCATGGATGCATTAACTTCTTTCTGTTCTGTGCTGTGGAAGTGCAGAAGCTCCTGTCACTGGGACTTCTCTACAGTGACGACTAACCTAGAACCGTGAGCTAAAACAAAGCCTCTCTCCCACAGTGTTCTGGCTAGAATATTTTATTACAGCAACAGATAGGAAACGAGGACAGTGGCCTTTCAAGCCCACTCCCAACCTACTGGACTAGAGCAGTGTTTCTCCAGCTGCCTAACGCTGCGACCCTTTAGTACAGTTCCTCATGTGGTGGTGACCCCAACCATAACACTATTTTGTTGCCACTTCATAACTGTAATTTCGCCACTGTTATGTAAACATCTGATACGCAGGACATATGTTATGTGACTCCAAAGGGGTCGACCACAGGTGAGAACCAGACACACTCTAAGAGTCACTGCTCCAGAACCTCGCTGTTGATATTGGGCGGGGTTCAGATGGCATGAATGCACACATAGCTTGAGGAGCACTCTGAAACGGCCTGGCTGACCAGGCCTGGCCCAGCGCTCTGCCCGCCTACGCACACAAATTCAGGAAGGAGTGCCCCAGAACCAGAGGCTCTTGCTCCATGGTCTGGGCTCCTGAGGACTCTGAAGGAGACCTCCTCCCGCTCCACCTGCTTCCATAACTTCACTGAGCACAAAGGAAAGTATCAATCACTTACCTCTTTTTTACACATCCCTGAAGCTGCCAGGCTCGATGGGGCATCCCCTCTCACAATGGACTTGAGTTTCAGTGCCTAACGGACAGAGGTGCCACTTAAGGATCGGTGCCAGACAGTGAAAGAGCAGCAGGGTGAACAAGTAAGGTTTGGGAAACACAATGAGTCAGGAGTGATGTGGGGTTAAAGCTGCTCCTCCATCACTGATAAGGGATTAGGAGGGGGGATGGTGAAGTCCAGCAACAGGTTATGGCCCAAGCTGCACCCACTGTTTTTGGCATTTAAACTAGTTCTATTAGTCCTATCATTTCAAAACTAAGAATGCTGAAAAATTCAGATGCCAAGGACCTTCCCAGTCTTGATGGCTCAAGAGTCCCTGAAAGGAGAGGCCATTTAGTTTTAAGATTTTTTAAAAATTGCCAGGCGGTGGTGGCGCACACTTTTAATCCCAGCACTCGGGAGGCAGAGGCAGGTGGATCTCTGTGAGTTCGAGGCCAGCCTGGTCTAAAAAGCGAGTTCCAGGACAGGCTCCAAAGCTACACAGAGAAACCGTGTCTCAAACAAGAAACAAACAAACAAAAATGTTTATTTATTTTGCATGTATGTGTGTGTATGTATGTATGTGGGTGTGTATGTATGTCATATGTATGTATGCATGCATGCCACGGTGCAACCCTGGAAGGCAGAGGACAACTTGTGGCAGCTATATGGAAGACAGAGGACTCAGTTCTCTAGGCTGTCGGCTTGGTGGAAGTTCCCTTACCTGCTAATCCATCTTGCCAGCCCCAGCTATTTTCAACAAGACTGATGCATATTTTGAAAAATGTGACCTCTGTCTCCAAGCTGTCCTTGGTCTCAGGACCCTCCACTGTCTACTCGCCTTGCTGCTTGGTGTCCTGCCCTTGGCTCCCTTACCTGTGGCTGGAGGGCCTCCCCTTCCCACTGGAAGCCTGGAGCTGAGAACTGCTAGTGTTCCCAGGGAAGGGAGGCAGAGGGAGGGCCTAGGGTGAGGAAATGCACGGAGTCACCTAAGCCTGTGACTGCTTCAGGTAACAGTGGGAAGTGGGGTCTCCGTGAGTGACACTGCAGTGAGTGTCTCCTCCCACCCGGAGGGTTTTAGGGTTCAGTTTGATGGTACTCTTCAGAGAACTCCTAGGAGGCAGGGTGATCTGGACAGCAGGAGCTGGCCCCTGCCGCAGAGCACTGCTCTTTTGCTGAGGGAACCAGATCTACACAGTTGACAAGGCCCCACTTGTCTTCCACCGCAATCTTGAGAGAAATCATGTGCTTCCAGGTGGCCGGTTAGGTTTTGACAGCTTGACACAAGCCAGGGTCATCTGGCAAGAGGGAGGCTCAACGGAAAAAACATGCCTCCATCAGACTGGCTTGTGGGCAAGTCTGTGGGGCATTTTCTTGACTAATGATTGACACAGGAGGGCCCAGCTCACGCTGAGAGGTGCCATTCCATGGCATGTGGTCCATGAAAGCAGAGTGAGCCAGCCATGGAGAGTAAGGCCATAAACAGCGCTCCTCCATGGCCTCTGCCTCAGCTCTTGCCTTGAGTGCCTGCCCTGACTTCCCTCAGTGAGGAACTATAAGCTGTAAGAGGAAGTAAACCCTTTCCTCCCTGGTTGCCTTTGCTCACGGTTTTATCAGAGCAGCAAAATGCACATTAGGACTGCAAGAAAAACAAAGTATCAGCCCAGCAGTGGTGGTGCATGCCTTTAACCCCAGCACTCGGGAGGCAGAGGCAGGGGGATCTCTGAGTTCGAGGCCAGCCTGGGCTACTAGTGAGTTCTAGGACAGCTAGGGTCACACAGAGAAACCCTGTCTTGAAAAAAACAAAACAATAAATACACACACACACACACACACACACACACACCCTAAACAAAGCGTCCCGTGGGGGCATCTAATTTGAAGGGACTCACAACTACACTTCTCAGGAACGGCAGCATCTACCATACCTGCCCTATTCTAACAAACTCGGCCTGGCGGGCCTCCTCCTTCTTCCTTGCTGACTTGGGGGACTCGGGCAAAACATCACTGAAAGACCGTCGATTGAGCATGTTCTGAAAAAGAAAAACCAGATTGGGACTCCTCAGACAGTTGTCAAGTCTCATCCTTTGGTGCTCCACACACGTGTGCATGCGTGTGTGCGCACACACACATCCCTCCCCCCACACGTTTATCTAAACAGTACTAGGTCTACCAGCAGCATTCATTCATTCAGCACTGTGGCAGACATGCAGAGCCGGCACTGTGTAAAAGCTGAGAACTCGGCCTTTAGATCAGGCAAACCGGCAGCTTCTTCATTAACTAGCATTGTGACCGAGGCCCCATGTTGCACAGCTCCAGGATGCCAGTCCCATGGAGTGGCACCCTGGGAACCCCGCACACTGAGTTCCATGGGAATGGCACCCTGAACTGTGTGGCTCTGGAGTGTGGGTTAACTTCTGAGTCCTGTGTGACTGACACCTGTCTCCCAAGTGTGTGGTGGGGACCAGTGAGGTAATGTACAGAGGGTACTTAGCATGGTACTCGATCTTTCCCTCCAAAGCACTCGTCAAGCCTTGGCTAAGCGCCTCGCCCTCTACCAGACTTGGGGATCTGGCAGACACAGCCTGTGTTGGCAGGTCACACAGGCTGGTGGACTAACAAATGAAGAGACTAACAGGACTAACATGTTTGGTCTGGTCACTGACAGAAAGGGGAAGTATAGAGGACTCAACAGGGGGACTAGCTTCAACTAGGGAATAATACCTTTGCTGAGGCCTGAGGGACATGATTACTCATTATGGTGGCCTCTCTGAAGCCTTCCTGACCTGTTAAGATTTGCTCTGTCAGGTCCTGGGCCTAGCTTGGTCATTCCCTGAGACCTATCAGACTACCAACCAGACAGAAGTCAAGGGGTGCTATAAAAGGTGTCAGGTACAGAGAGAAGGGGCCAGTACGGTCTAGTTCATTCTGATAGCCTGTCCCCTGGGTGAGTGATGGACAGCTCTCATTTACATACATCACCAGAAATTACTTTTACTGGAGTTTATGAATGATCAAATTTTAAGATAATTCTTAACTTGTTCTGTGCTTCCTTGTTAAATAGGGAAATTAAAAAATTACATGTATTTGTTTGTGTATATGTGTGTGCATGCACACATGCCATGGCATGTATGTGGAAGTCAGGACAACTCGTGGGTTGGCTCTTTCTTTTTGTCATGTGGGTCCTGGAAGCAAACTCAGGTTGTCAGGCTGGGTGACAAGTACTTTACCTGCTGAACCATCTCACTGGTCCCAGGGAAATGGTTTTCAAATAATGACTTTCCTCTCTTGATGACCTCATACTCAGGCTAGAGCCCTCCTAAGAGCACGTGTACTGCTCACAAGAAAGGGTGGTGTCTCCTCAGTGTGGACAATGCTCTGGGCCCACAAAGTATCCAGCACAAAGTGGGTTTCCCTCAGCCGGGCAGTGGTGGTGCACACTTTTAATCCCAGCACTCGGGAGGCAGAGACAGGTGTGTAGATGTAACCAACCGTCTTATTAAATAAGAAACACAGAGCCAATGTAAAGATAAAAGCCCAAGAGGTCAGAGCTAAGAGCCTTACCCGCCTGCTTCAGCTAGCCTCTTCAGCCAGGAGACCTCTCCGAAAAGGAGCTACTTCCTGTCTGTTTGTCTTTAAATACACTCTCTGTTCTGCCTTCTCATTGGTTGTAAACCCAACCACATGACTGCCTCGTCACTGCCTGTCTGTACAGACCTCCAGACACACATTGGAGCCTGTGTCTCCAATGCGGTTGTATCCTTGAACACACAGAGATCTACCTAGCTCTGCTTACCAAGTGCTGGGATTAAAGGCATGTGCCTCCTCCAGCAAATCCTACCGGCGTGCACCACCACAACCGGCTTTCGCTATGGCTCACTAATAGCTCTGACCCCTAGGCAACTTTATTTATTAACATACAAATAAAATCACATTTCAGTACAAATAGTTTACCACTATACAGGTGGATCTCTGTGAGTTCAAGGCCAGCCTGTTTACAGAGCCACTTCCAGGACAAGCTCCAAAGCTACACAGAGAAACCCTGTCTCGAAAAACAAAACAAAACAGGAACAACAAAGTGGGTTTCCCTGAATGGAGACCCTGTTTCAGTGTCTGATTACAGAGCCAGACAGAAACCCACAGAAAGCCTAAGAAAGCCCTTGGTCTCTCTTCTCTCTCCAAAACCACTATTTTTGCCAGTTCATCTGCTTCATGTCACTAGCACCAAGGACAGCACCCCCGAAAGCAGTTTTGGTGTTCCTGGGGCTGACTTATTTCTGTGCCCACCCATACCTTAGGCTACTGCTTTGTAAGGATCATAGTCTTGCACACAGACACTCGATGACCCTCCTTTTTTATAGAGAACGTCAGCTGTGTGGCCTCAGGGCAGCCTAGGCAGCAAGCACCATAGGAACTCAGGACTTCTCCAGGGCTCATGGCTATACCTGCGCTCTTCAGAAGCCCAATGGGAGAAAGGAACCCCAGTTACCTTATGCAAGTCTGGCATTAAATCCTGGTATAAGGAGCGAATCAACATGTCCAGAGTACGCCGGCGTTTCTGGGCAAAGGTTGGGGTTTCCAAAGTGGCTTTCTCACCATTAATCACTAAAACAAATGAAAAGGAGCATCACAGTCACCAGCACCTAGTGAAGGGCATTCTTTGCAAGCAAAGTCTGCACAGTGAATGTCACCTGCCACTATAATACTAGCAATGATTTGGATATGGAGTGTCTCCCAAAATGTCAAGGGCATGGCCCCAGCTGGTGATCCAATTATGGGAGTTCTCTTGGACCACAGAGGCTCTGATTTCATCAGTGGCCAACCGACTGGTGGGTTAATATTTGGATTATTGGTGGGTGGTGGAGACACATGGAAGTGGGGTCTAGTTGAAGTAAGAAGCAGGTCACAGGGTAGTGACTCTGAAGGATGGCTCTTGTCCCCTGGCCCTTTCTCCTGTTCTCTGCTTCCTGGCTACCATGAGGTGAGCAGGCTTCCAACACCATGCCTCGCTGCCACCACATTCAATCTCACCTTAAGCTCTTAGTGATGGAGCCAGGTGACGACCGAAGTCTCCAAAAGCACTATCCAAAACAAGCCTTGTCCTCATTTCAGTTTATTTTTTCCTGAGACAACATTTCTCTGTGTAGTCCTGGCTGTCATGGAAATCACTCTGTATACCAGGCTGGCCTCGAACTCAGAGATCCGCCTGCCTCTGCCTCCAGAGTGCTGGGATTACAGGTGTGCGCCACCACCGCCCAGCCTCCTTTTAATTGTTTTTCTCAGGTATTTCACCACAGTGATGAAAAATGACCAAATGAATTGGCATTACCATTGATCTAACCTTCCTTTCATGAGAAGTCCCAAAGTATGGATTTATATTACCTATAGGCATATTTAGCTGGTAAATGTCCAGAGCAGAGAGCAGATCTAATCTTAAGGACCTCTTTAGCCATACCTCAACCCATCCATCCTTCCTCTGCTTCTTCCCTGGGATGTCATTCAATGGGACTAATTTTGTGTGTGTGTGTGTGTGTGTGTGTGTGTGTATGTGTGTGTTTGTGTGTGTGTGTGTATGCGCGCTGCAGCTTGTTGAAAAGAAAAAGCTGCTTTAGCACAAGTTCTTAGCTTATTGGGTGTTCCTTCTGGAAAAAGCTAAGCATTTCATACACTACAGACACTATGATCCAACAAGCAGAGTGCGCAGTTACACACCAGAGCTCAAACAGGGGTGTCCAAGAGGTTAAGCGTCTGAAGTCGTGAGAGTGGAACCCAGGTCTGGGACTGGATGTGGAGTCCTAAGCACTTTTGTTCTACCTTTCTGGGGCTTCAGTTTCTACCCTACCCTGTGAAAAGAGCCATGATCCTATTTTTATAGAGGGCTACTGTCAGTTAAGTAATAATACATACACCCAGTGCAGTGCTAGGCACATGGAACTGGGTAAGTGTTCTTGCTTAGTTTTCTCATACAGAGGACCAATGGGAAGGTCTGTTCATGGACTGAAAAACAGAACTTGCTGTGGACAAGACATTCCCTATGTGCTGGGGCCAAGCTGGGCTTGTGTATTACACAGCATCTCTTAGGAGTTTCTAAAGTGCATAAGGTGTTTTCTTTTTCTTTCTTGAGGATTTTCCCAGTTAGTACTTTAGAAAATTACATATTTTTCTGTTTTTAATAAATAAATAGATAGATAGATAGATAGATAGTTTTCCCAACCTTCCCCCTTCCTGCCCCCCTCCACTCCCCCTCCTTTCTCTTCAGAAAAGGGCAGGCCTCCCTTGTATATCAGCCAGCCATGGCACATCAAGTTGCAGTAAGACTAGGCACCTCCTCTCCTATTAAGGCTGGACGAGGCAACCCAGGAGGAGGAAAAGGTCCCAAAAGCAGGTAACAGAGTCAGAGATAGCCCCTGCTCTCATTGTTAGAGGAGTCCCACAAGAAGACCAAGTTACACAACTGCAACTTATGTGCAGAGGGTCTAGACCATCCCATGCAAGCTCTCTGGTTCTGTCTCTGTAGCCCCTATGAGCCCAGGTTAGTTGATTCTGTGGGTTTTCTTGTGGTGCCCTTGACCCCTCTGGCTCCCATAATCCTTCCTCTCTCTCTTCCACAGGATTCCTCGAGGTCTGCCTATTGTTTGGCTGTGGGTCTCTGCATCTATTTCCATTACTCCATACTTATGGACACCTGGTTTTTGATAAAGAAGACAGAAATATACAATGGAAAAAAAGCATCTTCAACAAATGGTGCTGGCATAACCAGATGTCAGCATACAGAAGACTGCAAACAGACCCATTTCTATTACCCTGCACAAAATGCAAGTCTAAGTGGATCAAAGACCTCAACATAAATCAGGTTCAGAAGAGAAAGCGGGGAACAGCCTTGAATGCAGTGGCCCAGAAGACTACTTTTCAAACAGAACACCAGTAGTGCAGGCACTAAGGACAGAAATGAATAAATGGGACCTCATGAAACTGAAAAACTTCTGTAAGGCTTTTCTGTCAAAAGGATAAAATGCTGTCCTCTAAATAATCTGAAGGTAGAGCACTCCAGGCTCTGGGCCCTGCTGTACCACGAACTTCTTGCAGAACACGTGCCTGGCTCCTTCATTCCTTTTAGCTGCTAGCTGCAACAACTACTCTCTGTTTTTTGCTTCCTCTTTGATACCCTGGGCTTGAACATGGAATTTCCTATCTGGATGTTTTGAAAATGCAGCCTACGGGCAAGGCTGTGCTCATGTCACAGGAAAGTGCCGCGTGGCTGGAGCCTGGTGCAGTCCCAGTGCGCCTCACTGTCATCTATTCCGAGGACTTCTCTCAACACCGCCCTCACCTCTCCACACTCGAACATGTGACCCTTGTCCCAGCCACTCAACTGGTCTATAGCCATGGAAGGTACAGAATTATCACCTCGGCCAAGCAGTCTGCTGCTTCTAATGTTGGAGGCAGAGCATTTCTCCAAGACCCTGCTGTGGACCAAAGCTGGGAGCCAACAGTGTGGAGGTACCCAGCTACATGCCCTTAATGGCTGTACCCGCCAGCAGAAGGCTGTGAAGCATATGGAGACCTCTGGGAGGGGCTGCTGGGATTGTGGAGGAAAGAGCACGTTCAGCCAGCTTGGCTGTGAGTGGGCCGTATTTGGTGACTGGAGTTAAGTGACATCTATCCCTTCAAGTGCCACTGACATGGCTGCTAAGACACGGGAAGCTTCTGTGGCTGTTGATGGAGGACTCACATTTGGGGTTATGGAAGAGACTAGGTAGATAAGAAGACAGAGGTGGGGGCTGGAGAGACGGTGAGGGGAAGCCTTGCTGCTAGTGGTGCACACCTTTAGTCCCAGCACTCAGCTGGCAGCAGCAGACTGATCTCTGGGAGTTTCAGGCCAGCCTGGTCTACAGAGGGAATTCAAAGCTAGCCAGGGAGACCTTGTCTCAAGAAACAATGCAGTACTTCCTATTCTAGCAGAGGATCTGGATTCCATTCCCAGCACCCATTCTGGGCAGCTCATAACTTCAGGTCCAGGGGAATAACCCAATGCCCCCTCTTCTGGCCTCCATGGGCACAACATCTGCATGCATGTAGTGTGCATACCCACATCCACACAACATTAAATAAATCTTTAAAAAAGAAGAAAGGAAGGACAGTATGTCATCTGGCACTTGCCTGGCCTGTGGCACTGGTTTTGGCCAAAGGAGAGAGAGGACTACAAGCTGAGCAGCAGGTATTGATGTGGGGTACTGGGAAGTTCTGGGTTCAATCAATGCCACCCTGGGGCCAGGTGACCAAGATGGACTCAATGAAAGGACAGGAGCTTTTCCAAATGCTCTCAAACTACATGGCAACAGTGACAGAATTAGGCACTGTGTGCGTGGGTGTGAGGACAGGTGGATGCCAGAGAAGCAGCTGCAGCCCCTTGTGTTCTGGCAGAAGACCGGAACTGGCCTCTTTGTAGAGGGCACAGACCGGGTGGCATTGCCAGGGCTCCAGGGTTGACAGACTGGGCTTCTATGAAGAGACTGCAGTAGATGGAGCCAAGTGACTAGCTTCTGCTCAGTAGGTCCTGATGGGCTTTTTAGATATAATACCCAAGGATGCTCTGAGGAGCGTGTGGTCAGCTTCTGTCATAGACAAGATGGGAGCTCAGAGTCAGGCCTTGGGAATCATCAGTGAGCTGAGATGCATGTGCACTGGGTCACTGGCTAGTGAGGCTGGGGTAAGAAGGTTCTGCACACTCCATTCATGCCCCCACACCACTGCACATACATATAGTCCAGCAGCTCTCCTTGTCCCTAAGTGTGTATCAGAACCATTTTTCCCTACCTCCACTCGACTCAGATAAAGACTTAGATACATAATGACTCAGACTCAGAATGGTAGCATTAGAACCCAGGGCAGAAAGGCCAATTTGAGGCCCCCAGGCACTGTGAGTGGGGAAGGCGGACAGCCTGCAAAGCAGGCGGGCAGGGTGGTAAGTGTAGATGAGGACCCAGTAGAAAACCTACCTAACATTACCAGAACTAAACATGGGTAATGGATGAACAGAATACGGACTGTATAAATGAGGCCACTTTTTTATGCAGTGTCTGGGGAGAATAAGAAGAAACACATTTTATACGGAACAAGTGACAAAAGCATTTTAAAACGACAACTTACATTTCACAAGCAAAAAGTCCCTGAATTCCTGGTGGTCTGTAAACACTGGTGGGGATGGCAAGGGTGGGCCAAAAAGTGGCACACTTTCTTCTGAAAATATTTTCAGCCTATGTGAAGAACATTCCAGAATTAGTTGGTTCTTTTCTTCAAAGATCATCAATATTTTCCAAGTCAATGTGTCCAGAGACCTATGTGGTGTGTCGGGAAGATTCACCCAGAGGAGTCTGCCTCACCTCTAATCCACCAGCCTATGGATAGGCTGGACAACAGCAATGGCGTCCTGAACAACCACGGCACACTAAGCAGGGTAGTTTCGATCTTAAGGCTTGTTAAACATGCCAGAGGTAATTGTACTCATTGTACACCAGGTTCAAGGTCCCTGGGGGATAAATACTTCACAAATCTTCAGAGTCAGTAAATGACTGAGCTGAGGTTCAAACCCACTTCCGCTAACTGGTGGAAATTGACTTTCCTTTCACATCCTTCTAATAGAATCATTTTATTCTATATAGAGAAACAGAAAGACAAGTGGGCAAGGCAGTAGTCTAGGGAAGGGGGCTCTGACCAAGGTCAAACAGAGATTTCTTCCCCTGTAAAGTACAAAACACCTGGGCCCACTGTGCATAGCAATATTATATGGAGCAAAACCTTTTTCTGAAGGGAGGTGGCTTTTCAGGATATTCTAGAAGGTCAGAACATATGTAATAAACCATCTAGAAGAAAGCGCATAAGGATTCTCTGAGAATCAATGCCAACCGATGAAGCAAATGTTAGGATTAGAAGAATAGAGACGAGTCATCACCTACCTGTAATTGTCATTTTGCTGGTCATACCTCACTAAGGCAAAAATATCTGTGGGGACAGTCAAGGCAATTCATCAATATCCTTGATGCTCACACCTGACAGTTTGCCCTGAAAACCCTTCCTGCACAAGAGTTCTTGAGCAGGCCTTCGTGTGGCTAGGCACCTCCTGCTCTTATGCTGGGACAGAGCTCTACCTCCTTTACGAGAGACAGTCTTGGAGAACACATTAGAGCCCCGTGTCTAGGGTTAGCATCTGTGTGCTCTTCTGCGGGAAAGAGCTAGACAAGAGTCCTCCAAAGCAATGTAAGTAAATGCATTAACAGCCAAGCTGCCAGCAGAACCAAACACGATCCTGACATGGATTACTCATCTATTTCATCTCACACATTCTGAGCTGGGAAAACAATCGAAATGTTTCTACCATACACCTTCCTCTCCTTCTGCCTTTGGTAGACAAAACAGCCCTGGAGAACAAGCCAATGGAGCTGGTGGTGGCTTCTACGCAGAGTCGGCTCTGCTTGGGCTAAAGCCCAAAGTGTCCAGAATAGCTCAAGCGCTCGGGCTGTGCATCGGGGGCAGAGCACTTGCCTCACAGTGGGAGGCCTGCGCTCCATCCAGCACTTAGGAAAAAGGGATAAATGATGTTACGGAACTTCAATCTCAAGATAACTCTTTAAAAATAAAACCAAACAGCACAACTACCTGCACGGAGCAGAGTTCTTCCCCCGCCCTCCTCCTTCATGGCCAGCCCTGCTGTTGTCTAGGGCTGAAGCCGGCAGCCTTGGGTACCCCACTCCTACGCTCTGTTAGTTCTTTTCAGAAGCCGTGTGCCAAGCCCAGCATGGAGAACCTCCAACAGCAGCATCCTGAAGCTTCTCTAACACAGCAGATCCCTTTGTCTCCCTGCTCCACTCAGAAGAGAAATCCCCACCAAACGAGACCTATTAGTGCCACAGCCCAATAAATGGGGACACCAGCTGAGAGCAGGGTGAGCACAGAAGGCCCTCACATGGGCTCTCACCTTAGTCATGACCCTACCCTGTGGAAGAAATCTGCCATTTCAACTTTTAAACATCTCCGTGCAAGCTTCAGGAGACAAGTCAGAACACAGAGAGCAGCTTCACCCACGACACCTGAGGCACAGTAGTCTGGTCTCCAAATGTCCTTATGGGGGTTTCTGGGGACAAGCGTGCTGGGATTAGACTTCATTCTGAAAACGTCCACTAGGTGTCCTTTATTTACTGTGGCTAATCTACAGAGGCTCCACCTTTGCTCTCGTGGCCTGTGACCACGGCAAGTGGGCCACGGCTGAAGTCTGGCAGGGCACGATGAGTGCATGTCCCGGGTTGTCTGGCTGAGCACTGCTGAGGTCATCGCCTTCCTCTGCCCCATCTACAGACAGTCTGAGCTTAGCAGGATTAGGGAACGCGAACAACATCATTAATTCTACCATGCCTCATACTCTGAGTGCTGTGATTAGAGGTGTGAGCCAGCATGTCCCGATATTTTTTTCCATATTTGAGACTAGGTTTTGCTTTGTAGACCCAGCTGTCCTCAAACCTGTGATCCTCCTGCCCAGGCCTTCAGTGTGTTTGGACTGTAGGCACACAGCAACAGACTTCAATAATTGAAGTCAGCTTCCCAGAGGACTCACTACTTATTCTTAGATTCATTCGTTACTAGTGGATAATGGGATGCTCCCCTCATTTCAGACTTCCTTAGAAAAGAGAAGACATTTTGGAAGTCAAAGCTGGGTGTGGCGGCATTGTGTTTGTAGTATCAGCACCCAGAGGTCTGAGGCAGGAGGCTGTGAGTTCCAGACTCTCTCAGAGGTTAGCTGTGAAGCACTGTCTTCTGCATGGGACATGGATGATACACACATGAACACACAGTCATAGTGGCTACCTGCACAGGACTGGGCCCATCAACCTTCCATTGTGGATAGGGAAGAATTCATGAGGCCCTACCCTCTCCCTGGAGAGCTGTAGGCAGTTACTGGTTGCTGGGATACAAAGAGTCATACTCCTCAGTGGTGTAGCTGCTGATAAGCAGCTCAAATAAATAATCTTTTCCTAATGCTTATGCAAGCTTCGCTGACTAAACACCGCGGGACACACACAGAGCCAAGAAAGTGAGAGCGGGGCTGGGGAAGACGAGGTCCAGCAGGAGGGAGAGGATAGTAGAAGGTGAAACTGAGAAAACACGGTCAAACAGTCCCCTGAGGATTACTACCCACCGCTGCAGAGGGTGGCGAGGAAGAAGGAACAGTGCAGGGCTTAGGCAAAATCCCCCAACGACGTGTGTCAGGCTAGCCACCCAGGACAGGTCTACCACCCAAGGTCCTGGAACATTTGTGCAGACCCAGGATACGTGTGAAATGGGAGCGGATCATGGAAGGCTTAAAGGCGGGAGAAGATTCCTCTCCTTCCTGGAACACGATGGTGACAATATCGTTTCCAATGTGGCGCTTCCTTTCCACCTGTCATGAGCATAAATGACACCATGAGAAGCGCTGCTCCACCAGGGCACACTCCCAACACACATTCCTGCTTCCACCATGTTGAACATGCTTCCCCATCCCCCGAGTTGCATTCGAGGCCCACAGGAGCACAGGAGGCTACAGAGGGGTGGGGGGGGGGGAGAGCACACACGCGCACTGGGGCTTCAAGCAGGTTATGCAAGTGCTCTACCACTGATGAACAACTCACCTTAGCTAATCTGAAAGCTCATACTTGGTGACAAAATGGCTCTAATTTGACCCTAGTTGACCTTTCCAAAACGATTTCCTAGATCTGCAGTTGACACATCTTTTTTTTTTTTTTTTCCTATAAAAGGTCATACAGTGAATGTTTGCAACCTGATAGGCTGTATGGACTCTTTAAGCTACACAGCTCGTAAAGTGCACACACTGCCATAAAAAATGTGAGAGTGGGTGTGGTGTGTGCCAGGTACACAGCACTCAGCAGAACGGGGCAGGCCAGTTTGCCAGCTCCGTTCAAGACCTTCAGCTATCTGGTCAAACCGAATACCCGCTGTCCCCTGGACTCTGTCAGTGGTGCACTAAGGATGCTCACTTGTTCTTCGGCTCGTCCTCACTGGAAGGTGGCGCTGATTTGCTTTCACCTTCGCTCTGGCGCTGAACGCCGTCATGAGTGAACTGCAGCAAAGAGGACTGTGCGCCAGTGCCCAGGCTAGCTTTTTAAATTTGTTTTATTAATTTTTTTTTGCACTGGTGTTTCGCCTGCATGTGTGTGTGTGAGGGTGTCAGATCTTGGAGTTGCAGACAGTTGTGAGCTGCCAGTGGGTGCCGGGAATTGAACCCGGTCCTCTGGACCACTGAGCCGTCTCTCTAGCCTCCAGGCTAGCTTTTACAAGGACCAGAAGGAGGCTGGAGAGACGGCTCAGTGGTTAAGAGTCTTACTGCTCTTGCAGGGATCTAGGCTTGGTCCCCACCACCCACACGAGGTGGCTCACGACAGCCTGTAACTGCAGCTCCAGGGGCTCTCATGCTCTATAGCTTCCTCTGACATCTGCACACACATGTTGCAAATGAGCTCAGGTAGGCATACATGCTTACACACATACACATAAACAGAGAATAAATGAGTCAATTACAAATGAGTAAATAAAAGGACAGTCAGCTTTTGCCACAGTCCTCTCAGAACACGTGCGTGAGGAAGTGTTGACAAGGAAGCCGCTGAGAGGCCCTGAGACTCCATTCTGTGGGGAAAGGGCCACTCTGCCAATGTCCCCGTCGAGCCTCCAGTGGTCCCAGGGTAGCTACTGGCTGAGTGTAACGGATGGGAAGCTGAGACAGCAGAAGACCGCTGCTGAGCCTTGTCAGCACAGAGCCTGAAGGAGTCAATAACTATCTTCAGCTGGTGAGTTCTGGAGTGGTTTATTGCACAGCGGTAAATAAGCAAAGCATGGTCTGTGCTTGCCTAATTTACCTTGTCTAGCTCTTATAGCCAAACAGCTCATACGTGGTTATCTGTCTAAGCTCATCAAAAGGCACCTTCTCCAGGAAGGCCTCCTTGATCATCATTAGCTGCCATGTTCTTTCTCCCTCAGCATCCATAGCACTTTGTGTCACCATTAAATCTCAATCAATCAGTCTCTCTCTCTCTCTCTGTCCACCAAAGCCAGAAAAGGGTACCAGATTCCCTGGAGCTTGAATTATAGGAACTTTGTGAGTTGTCCAACGTGAGTGCTGGGAACCAACTGGTCACCTGAAAGAGCAGCAATTGATCTTAACTGCTGAGCCATCTCTTCAGCCCCCATGATGTCATTCTTTAGTTTTGTTTTTGCTTTTTTTTGAGATAGGGTTTCTCTGTGTAGCCCTGGCTGTCCTGGAACTCACTCTGTGGCCCAGGCTGGCCTCAAACTCTCAGAGATCCGCCTGCTTCTGCCTCCTGAGTGCAGGGATTAAAGCTGTGTGATGTTGTTCTTAGGTGGATTATTCCTCTATGTATGCTCATCATTTTGGGCTGTGCTTCCTGTCCTCTATCCCATACCATAAACTCCTAGAGAGCAGGTCCCTGACTGAATCACTGTGTCTATTACCATTTTACCAACAAGGAAGCTAAGGTGTAGAGAACACCTGAGTGCAGTTCAGTTCAGATGATTTCTTGGGTAACACTATAAATGCAGACAGCAGAAGGAAGGTAGGGACACGGCATCAGAACTGAGAACCTCTGTGGACTGAAGGACACTGTCAGGAGAGGGAAAGGCAGCTCGATGAAGGGCAGGAGTATGTACAAGAAGTTTGAAACCAGAATATGTAAAGAATTCCTACTATTCAATAACAAGAATAGCAAAGAATGTAAACAGACATTTCTCCAGAGAAGATATGCAAATGTATAATTAGCACAGAAGATATTCAGGATCACTAGCTACTGGAGACATGCAAGTCAAGACCAGCAGTTCCTCCAACCGGCAGGATGAATGTATAAAATAACCAACTGGAGTGTAACACAAACCCTTAAGAATATGTAAATTACTAGACGTCAGTCTCGAAAGACCAAATACTGGTGCTAGAGAGACGGCCCACTGGTTAAAAGCACTGACTGCTCTTGAAGTTCAATTCCTAGCACCCACATGGTGGCTCATAACCATCTGTCACTTCATTTCAATGGATCTGGCACCTCTTCTGATTTCTGTGGGCTCCCGAATGCACACAGTACACTTATATACACTCAAGTACATACACACACACACTTCAAAGTAAGTAAATGTTAAGACCATGCATTATTTTTATACAGGATCCATGTGTGGCTGATGCTCCATCTGTCATCTGATGTGGGCAGTATTGGTGAATGTTGGGAGTTGGGGAGAGGATTGTAAGGAATTTCACTGAAGCTTGTTTGGTTGCTGTATGTGGGGTGCACTCCACCCCTGAACTCCAAACCCCTGTGTAAGTTTTCTGACACTACTGTTGAAATATAAGAGGTCAGCAGCATTCAGGATGGTAGAGAAGATGGGCGTGGTCTATCCCCTCCACATGATCCCAAGATCCTAAGAGCTTCAGCTGCCATGAAGAGGCCTAGCAGCAGAGACCTGGGTCTTCCCAACCGAACAGAGAAGACATCTTGCACACAGCGAGTCTCAGCCACATGTAGTCTTCCTTGGCCCATGTGTTTCCTGTTTCAATATACCCTTGGCCAGAGCTCTCCTAAAACAAGAACAGGTTCAAGGCCTCTATGGTCCCCACGGCCCATGAGACACCATTAGTTCCTTCTTCCAGTCAGTCCATAGAACAGCACTGGCTATTTGCTCCCTCCCTGTGCATTCCCCCTCTACCTCTACCTCCCAGTACTACAGTACCACCCTAGGGCACTGGTCTGCTGTACGCCTTTCCCTCTCACTAGAACCAGAGTTTTATGTGCTCAGTAAAAGGCCCTTGTAGCCCCCTTTAAGTTTGTATTTCTTTGCTGAATGAGTGTCCATTTACATCAGTGAGATTTATTCACACAGATACCTTCTTTCAATGCACAAAAAAGTGGCAAGAGTCTCATCCAAGCTAAGCATAACTCCCCAAGTCCCATCTGTCAAAAGCCAACAGCTGGGGCTGGAGAGATGGCTCAGCAGTTAAGAGTACTTGTTGCTCTTGCAGAGGACCTGAGCTGCTGTGTAAAGAGCTGGGCAGAGTGTGTGTGTGTGCTGAGTGAGGGATGTAGCTGAACGGGCAAAGAGAAAGGTCTAAGAGAGATGTGAAGGATAGAGGAAGAAGTAGCGTGAGAGAATTGGAACTAACGAGAACTGGAACCGGAGAGAACTGGAACCAAAGGTTCACAGTACAGAGAACTGGAACTAAAGACTTAGAACTACAGAATTAGAACAAGAGGATTGGAGCTGGAGAAGAATAAAAGAGAGTCAGATCGTGTGTGAACTATTAGAGATAAGAAATCTTTCTGCCAGGCGGTGGTGGCGCACACCTTTAATCCCAGCACTCGGGAGGCAGAGGCAGGTGGATCTCTGTGAGTTCGAGGCCAGTCTGGTCTACAGAGCAAGATCCAGGACAGCCAAGGCTACACAGAGAAACCCTGTCTCGAAAAACCAAAAAAAAAAAAAAGCAATCTTTCTATCCCCGCTCTTGAGAAGTCTTTCTCTGAGTAACCCTGGGTAGCAGTCCTGGGAGCTGGACTTCCCAGGCTGTTAAAAACTGCCTTAGTTAGAATTTGTCTTGCTGTGATAAAACACCATTGACCAAAATCAACTTGGGGAGGAAAGGGTTTATTTCAGCTTGTAACTGTCACACTCCATCGTCTAAGGAAGTCACAGCAGGAGCTGATGAAAAAAGAGGACTTCTTACTGGCTTGTTCCCATGCCTTGCTCAGCTTGTGGTTTTTTTGTTTGTTTTGTTTTCGAGACAGGGTTTCTCTGTGTAGCCCTGGCTGTCCTGGAACTCACTCTGTAGCCCAGGCTGGCTTCTGCCTCCCAAGTGCTGAGGTTAAAGGAGTGTGCCACCACCTCATGGCTTCAGCCTGTGTCCTTATAGCACCCAGCACCACCAGCCCAGGGATGGCACCACCCAATAAGCTGGGCCTTCCCACATCAATTATCAATAAAAATGCACCACAGGCCAATCTGGTGAGGATATTTTCTGAACTGAGGCTCCCTCCTCCCAAATGACTATAGTTTTTGCCAAGTTGACATAAAACTAGCCAGCACACCAACTTATTTCATGTTCCAGAATCTCATTCTGACAAGGCCAAAGACACACTGAGCGAAGCCACAGGGAGAAGGCGTGTTGAATACAGAACAGCCTCAAGCCTTCTTCTTGTGGTTTGAGCAGGTCTCCCGCTTGCATGTGCTGGAGGCCTGGCTCCAGGCATGGTGTTGCTGTTTTTGACAGGTGGGCCTAGTCGGGGGTGATGAGGTCTTGGGAGGGGTTAATGCTTTTCTCGTGGAAGTTCATTCTTGCTCACTTAGGTCTGTCTGGAACCTAACCTGGATTTCTTATGCTTCCTGTTTGCCATGTGATTTCTTCTACTTCTGCACCAACATGATGACCACCATGAGGGTCTCACTAAAGCCCAGGAAATATCAGTGCTCTTGAAACTACACAACTCTGACTGAATGAACCTCTTTTCCTTATAAAGTACCCGACTCCAACTATTTTGTCATGGCAACACAACATAGACTAGTATGCCTTTAAAATCATAGTCACACATGTACAAGTACATATATGTGTACACCACAGGTTCACTACTATCTCTGACCCTTCTTAAAGACGATAGAGGCAGGAACAACATGCTTCCTTGTTTGCAGTTTGGACAGACTATAAAACAGTGCCTGAATTGGTAGCTGATAACTGAAGCCTGGCTCACAGTAACAAACTTAGTCTCTAATTTTATAAGTCATTGCATTGCTCATCCCACATTTGTATTTTCAAAGAGCCTGTGGTCACACGTACCTGCTGTCTGTTCTCTTTGGAATACGGCAACATGGTGGAAACGTGAAACATGACCTCATGCCCTTGGTACACAGTATAGACTGAGTTGATCCCTGTGGTGTTATCTGTAAAATACAAGAACGCAGTCAGTGGGTACACAGATGAAGGCATGCAGTACACAGGACATTTTCAAAGACTGCCTGGGTCCATCAGCATTGGAGAGCAGGAGCAGATCACCTGAATGTCAACTCTCCATCTCACTCAGGCTCCTGTCCGTGAGCAAAGACCTTGTTCATGTTCTCAAAGCTCCCTGCTGCCTGCTGCACATCTAGCTTGGAATACAAAGTCAGGAGAAGTCTGGCTAGTGAGGGAGAGCATGCTGCAGCCCCCCATCTTCCTATGGCTGTGGGGTAAAGGATACCATTCACCCATGCTGATGCAGCTGTGATGCCCACAAATCAAGGTGAGGTTTCTGAAGAACTGTGCTTGGTTAAGGCACAGCCTCTGGAGGTGGATGGACTAGGACCTGAGTTCTCCCTGGCTACGTCTCCTGTCCCCCTCCTCACATATACATACACATATATGTATGTGTGTGTGCGTGTGCGTGTGCGTGTGTGTGTGTGTATGTTTGTTTTTCAAGACAGGGTTTCTCTGTGTAGCTTTGCACTTTTCCTGGAACTCACTCTGTAGCCCAGGCTGGCCTTGAACTCACAGAGATCCGCCTGTCTCTGCCTCCCGAGTGCTGGGATTAAAGGCGTGCGCCACCACTGCCCCCCCATATTTAAGGGCTTTATCATTTTTTGTAATCCAATTTTTTTTTGTTTATGTGTGTGTGCACGTGTATGGGGAGTCCAAATGTCCATATCCAATGTCTTCTTTAATTGCTCTCCGCCATATCTTTTCTCCAAGTCTGGCTGTTTGATTTAAAGTCAGTATATCAGTTATCTATTGTTGTGTAAGTTACTCCTAAGCTCGGAGGATTAAATCAATGACTAATACGAATTTTTTAAAAGTTTATTTATTTTATGTGTTTGAGTGTTTTGCCTGCATGTATGTTTGTGCACCAAGTGTTTACAGTGCCCAAGGAGTCCAAAGAGGGTCCAGATCCCCCAGACCAGTTTCTCTGATCCTGTTTCTCAGTTTGAAAATGGGGACAGTAGTATCTAACCCTCAGGGATTCGGGGAAGACTCAGGAGGATGGTCCCTGCAAAGTACTTAACCTGACAGAAGACCTGGGTTATAAGAGGGTTCAGGAGATGGTAGTCAGGACCACTACAGTGAGGCTGAGAGGTGAGCATGGGTGAGGAGCTTACAGGTGCTCAGGAGCCCATCTTGTCCACAAGAACGCTTGTCAGAGGGGAGCTGGGCCACACCTTCTACCCCTGAACCGGTAACTAAGGCATCTCCACGGCAGTCATGTACTGCTTTCATGCTGAATCTGTGTGGGCTGCCAAAGATAGCCTCCCAGACAGTCAGCTACCTGGACTGGAAGTCTGCCACATTCAGGCTGGAGGAGCCTTGTACCACCTGCCTGACTTTCTCTGAGGCTTGACTGAAGATCAAACAAAACTACAAACCCAGAAGCACAAGAAAATGCTAAAACGCTCCTCAGATAGAAGCCAACCTAAGCAACTCAAGTCTGGCCATCTAGTCTCTCTTTATCCACCTCCTACCTTTCCAAGCTTCCCTTCAATACCCCGAGATCTCCATCAGCTACTTCAGGCCAGAGACCAGGGACCCGGTGAGAATCCCCCGTCCTCCTCCTCATCCCCGTTCTCAATCATCCTGAGATGCTGTGTCCTCCACCTCAGAGGCTCTGGAGTTTGTGCACTGTCTCCCTGCCAGCCTGCTGTTCCTCCAGCTGTGACAGTTGTCCTCAACACCCTCCATCCCCCACTCCGTTCAGACTGTGAAGTCTGCTTTTCCAATGGCTCCCTGGCCTGTTCCTTCTAGATTATCTTCCCCACAGGTCTGCCCAAAAGGGACCTTACTGCTCTCCCACTCGGTGACATGCAAGGGGACTTCAAACTCCCTTCTCTAGTCTGTATTGCAACCTTGCTGGTCTCTCTGCTCCTTCCAGCCAGAAAGATATCCTCTTGGTTTCTAGAACGGCGTGCCGTGTTCTCTCCTGCCTCAAGGACTTCACAGATGTTCCCTGTTTGGAATTCTTTTCTCAAGTTCCCCACTGTTCCCACTCATCACTTCCTTGTCCCCTCAGAGACGTCTCTATTCCCCAGATTCGGCAAAGCATTGTGGCACTCTCTGTGGCTCCCGATCCCTGTGAGCACTGACTGCCAAGCTATTTCCTGACCATCACCCGTGTGCCACCCTTGCTGCCTGGCAGGCTGTGGGGCTCCTGGAGAGGCAGGGACCACGCTGCTTTATGCACGCTGACCCAAGAGCCCAGCAGGTCCTGGAACACAAACGGTGCTCATTGCTAAATATAGCTATGGGACACCTGAGACTTGTGTTATAAGTGACCCTCACTGAGGCAAACCACAATGGTCACTATGATACCAGGTAGTATAGCCTTAGGAGATTCCACAACAGACGTGGTTCTTCCTTGATGGGAATGCCATTCATGTGTGCACGATTTTATGTATTTGCTGATCATACCTCCTGATGTGTCCTCGGGGTCCTATAAAGCCCATGGAGTCGATTACCATGCCCAGTGACCTATGTCAGATTGGGGATGGTCCTCAAGTAACAGAATTTCACTAATTCCAACAAGGGGCAAGCTTACTTTTGGTGTCCAGACCGCCACGGTAGCCTGTCCAGCCCTTTAGAGTAATGGTGTCACCAAGGAGATTCAAAAATTTTTGAAAAGCTTCACTTCCAATTTCTGCAAGAAAAGGCAAGGGATGAGGAAAGCATCGCTCTCTGGTCCTCATTTCCTGATTATAATGGAATCAATGGAAGACAAAGTGCTGTGGCATGCATGGTACCAAAACACAAGGTCGCATAGCCTTCCACCCAGGGGCCATAAGGAGGCTTCACAATTCTCAGGAACCCAAGGAAGGAAAACAGAACCAGATGAACCAGGTGTTATTGCTGCTTTGCCCAATGATAAACAGGGTTGTAACACGAAAGATACAAATACAGGAAGAAGATACTGTCTTTATAGTCACTCAGTCAGAAACATCGAGGAAAGACCTTGCACTCTGTAGAACCAGATTCTCCAAATTCATGTGTGTCTCCTCCCCTCACAGCTGTGTTCTCCAGGGCCCATTGCAGGGACCCACAGAAGTCAGGTGATAGTAAAAAACTTGGCAAATGAATGAAACTGGTCATGAGCTGCCTTATAAAACTCTGTAAACTGCCTCCTGATATTGGAGATTCCAATCAAATATCCAGTATCAGCTGTGGGCAAGGCAGTAAGGGGCAGGGTGTCCCTCAGCAGGGGTGAGGCAAAGGGCAGGGTCTCCCTCAGCAGGGGTGAGGAGGAGCTGCTCACCATTGCTGAACATCTCGTCGTCTGTGAGCTGCCCATCTTTGGCAAAAAGGACTCCGAATTTGAAATTCACAGAGCCCTTACAACAAGACAGCAAAAGACATACAAGTTAATTTTATTACGGAAGCACACACAGTTTTAGGGTACAGTGTTTGCCATTTAGGGTCACTGCAGTCACCAGAGTGGACACTTGGGGGATTCCCCCCTCCCATTAGCCCCAGGACTAAGCCATGTTTACAAGAGATGCTCGTTTTTCTGTAGGTTACAAAACAGCTAGCAGATGATGGGATCCACTTCTCTACCAGTTGAGCCTCTTGTGATTTCATTCCCGATGGCATGAGGAGGATGCCAGGTCCATGGGGTCAGCATGCTGCTGCTGGCAAGGGCCACAGGCACCCCTGGGTCTGGCACCACTTTCTGATCCACCCATCAGCAACAGTTCCCTGAAGAGTAGGGCAGCTAATTGTCACTCAGAGCCAAACAGAACAATCTTAGATTGAAGGCTGGTAGGCTCTTCTCGAAATAGATATGGAAATTGTGGGCAATTTATCCGAAAAGCTTCCCCTCCCATTCCTGAAGATCTTTAATCTGAACAAGTCACAGATGTGCAAATGAAAGACAAAGCAAGTCGAGCAAGCCTGGCTATTCCAGTTTGAGTTTGGGACTCTCAGTTCACGGAGGACTGATAGACTCTGACCCTGCAGAAAGGACCAACACCAGCATGTGATGGCAGCTGCTTCAGGAAGAGAAGAAGACAGAGGAAGGGAGCAGGAAGGAGGCTCTCAACTGTCACTTTTTAAAGACTTGGTTATTACTTATGTGTTTGCTATGTGTTACCATAATTCATTATCATACATGTATGTGGTGGTTATATTCACCACACAAGTGCATGTGCCCTTGGAAGAGGGTACTGATTCCTTGGAGCTGGAGTTTACAGGCAGTATGAGTTGCTGGATGTGAATGCTAGGAACCAAAACTGGGTTCTTCCTCTCTTTAGCCCCTCAACTCTGTGTTTTTAATGATTTTGCCTGTAATCTGGGCAGGGGATTTATATGTTATTCTCTATACTTTGTGCATGCCTGAATTACTTAATAGTAAGAGTCCACTGTTGAAAGAACATCAACATTACAAGGCTGTCTGACCCACCACTAGGTGAAGGATTCTGGGTATTGGTCAGTCAAGGTGTGGGAGTCCTAGTCAATGGGGCCAGAGGTGGGAGGTCAAGGCAGAATGTCGGGACTCAGAAGTGGAATGGCAAAATTAAGACTTTGAAAACCCAGCCTGGGCTGATGGCTTGGTTATTATAAAGTGCTCACCACACATACTAGAGAACTGGAATTCAGATCCCCAGAACCCACGTAAATCCTGGTACGGCAAGGTGCCTGCCTTTCTAGCCCAGGAAGGCAGAGAGATGGGGATCCCCAGAGCAAGTTGGCTAGCAAAACTGATGTATCAGGGAGCTCTGCATTTGATTAGTTCTACCCAACTCAATGAGTAAGATAGAAGAGGGATAGTGGATGAGTCCTGACATCAACCTAAGGCATCCGTATGTATGTGCACATGTACCAAACACACTCAAACACGCTCACACACCACATACATATACTTATGAAAAGAAAAGGAAAAGAATCTGAAAACTCATGCCTGACTGTGCTTCAAAACCTTTCTCTGTCTCTAACACACCGGCAAACAGATGCATGCCCTTCTGTAACAGTGGCTTTCTATATAGACACAGGTATAGGTGGACATCCCTACCTGACCCCTCTACCCAGAACGCTCCCCCACCAGGCAAGCCTCAGCTCCAGTGGAAATTTCCAGAGAGGCCACCTACATCTCTCTCTTTATACCACTATCCCCACTGTAATTCCTTTTCCCCCTCTGTACAGCTCTGGCTGTCCTGGATCTCACTCTGTAGATCAGGCTGGCCTGGAACTCACAGAGATCCGCCTGCCTCTGCCTCCTAAATGCTGGGATAAAAGGTGTGTGTCACTGAGGCCCAACCCCCACTGTAATTTTTATCTTGAACATGGACATGTTTCTTACTAGAGTCTGAGTTGTTGGAAGATAATCACACATGCTTTAATTATTTCTGAATGTGCAGGGCAGAGCACAGGGCCAGGGACAATGGAGAAGATGAACAAATTCGATTCGGTGACTGTGCACAAGAAACAAGAAAAACAGCAAAGGTGGACAGAAAGAACTCGCTTTGTTAGCCTGCCAGGTTTTGATTGATTTTTTTGGTAAGATTTTTTTTTTTTTTTTTCCGAGACAGGGTTTCTCTGTGTAGTTTTTGTTCCTGTCCTGGATCTCGCTCTGTAGACCAGGCTGGCCTCCAACTCACAGAGATCTGCCTGGCTCTGCCTCCCAAGTGCTGGGATTAAAGGTGTCTGTCACCACCACCTGGCTAAGGTTTTTTAAAGGCTTATTTTTATTATTTCAAGTTGTACGTGTGTGTGTGTGTGTGTGTGTGTGTGTGTGTGTGTTAATGTGTGGCAGCATGTGCACATAACTGCAGGTGCCTGTGGAGGCCAGAGGTGTTGGATCCCCTGAAGCTGGAGTTACAGGAGGCTTTGTGAGCTGCCTGAGTGGGTGCTGGGACCAAACTCGGGTTCTATGAAAGAGCAGTATACTGCTCTTAACCACTGAGACATCTTTCCAGCCCAGATCTCTGTAGTTTCATCAGGGACCCCTACCTACTTTGGGTTTCTACGGCCATCACTTTTCTTCCTCTATTTTGGAGTGATGATGGTATTCACACGTCTCTAAGACGGTGGCACCTCTTTTGTTCATGGACCCGCTTAAAAAGCACCCACAGAAATTTGTAGTCTAGCAGATAGCCCTTTTGGAGCAATCACAAAAAGTCTGAAGCAGTGGTCCTCCACACTTGGCCTCCAGGCTAAAGGTATCGGGAGCCCTGGAGGGTTATTAGAAGATGGCTGATTCACAGCCCAGTGTTTCCAACTCAGTAGGTCTGGCATCTGGCTTGGAAACAGATGCTGAGAACCAGTGGACAAAGGAACAAACTGGGAGGCTTCCAGGTGGCCAGGGTCAGGTCCAACTGAGCCGGTAGACAGTAAGCACAGGGCAGAAGGACTTGGTGAACTAGCAGCTCATTAGGACCAGAAAGGACCCACAGTCCACAGTCAGGGACATCCAGGGAAGAAGAGATTTGCCCAAGGCTTCTCATTAGTGAAGAGCAGGCTAGAGTCGGGATCTGGGTCTCTTGACTTCTGACCAGGGCTCTTGCCAGCAGCATGACACAGTGTTCCCAGGACAGGTCTGCACTGAGTAAAGCTGAGAGCACAGGCAGAGATGGAGCCTCCATGTCAGTAGCTACCAGTACCCTGCGGGGGGACCTTGGAAGGGCTGGGGTTGTAAGACATGTTATCCCAGTCAGGCTAAAGCCCTACAAAGTCTCAGGGCATGGAGGGTGCAGGTTGGGGACTGTCCAGGTACCCTGGCATGAAAGGATTTCCAATCTTCAAGGTCACTCAGAAGGAGAGCATGACTCCATGTTTGCCACGATGGCCCTGGTCTGCATCTCTTTTCTCTGCTATCCTGGTATTATTAATACTCTCCAGAGAGTCCCAGTTTAAATGAGAAATTGTATAGAACCTTCTGCTTCAGGAGGACATTCCAGGAAGACTGGTGTTGTCTTAAGTTCTTGAATCTTCTAGGACTCTACTGAAATAATCTGGTGTCTGAGGCTTCCCAGATGATGCCCACAATAAACAGAAAGCGTGCCGGGCGTTGGTGGTGCACGCCTTTAATCCCAGCACTCGGGAGGCAGAGGCAGGAGGATCTCTGTGAGTTCGAGGCCAGCCTGGGCTACCAAGTGAGCTCCAGGAAAGGCGCAAAGCTACACAAAGAAATCCTGACTCAAAAAACCAAAAAAAAAAAAAAAAACAAAACAAAAAAAAAAAACAAAAAAACAAAAAAAAACCAGAAAGCGTGCATCTATTTTCAGAAATCAAGGTGTCAGTCCACATAATGAGCTATTTTGTACTTTAGGAGAGGTAGTTTTATCTGGGACTACTGGATCAAAACACATCGTTTTGAGTTGCTGCCTTCTGGCGCTGGGAACTGAACCCCAGGATTCACCATGCATGCTGGGTACATGCTCTACCACTGAGCTCCAACTCTTAATAGACCACATTGAGATAAGTCACTAAACACATCAGGGGTTCATGAGCACTGGACTTTGAGGGACACAGGGAGCTTTCCAGGTCCCATGTTCAGTCTGGGACTCTGGAGAGAGCAGCCTGTTGGAGTTACAGGCACTGATTGCCTCAGGACACAGTCTTGCTCAGGTACAGAAACAGGCCACACTTGTCATTTCTATTTGTTTGGAAGTTAAAGTATTTCTAAATTAAAAAAAGATCTATTTATTTTATGTGCATATGTGTTTGCCTTCATATATGTACATGCATTACATGTGAGCTTGGTGCCTCTGGAGGCCTGAAGAGGGTATTAGAACTGGAGTTACAGATGGTTGTGAGCCACTATGTGACTGCTGGGAACTGACCCTGCTCAGCAAGAGCAGCCAGTGCTCTTAACTGCTGAGCTGCTTCTCCAGCCCTAGTTCTAATTTTATCTGTGGAATTAACACTCCAAATTACATTCCTTCTCTGAAAAACCAAGCCTGAGCAGAAAGTCCCAGTGAATCCAGAAGAATCGTTGGAACCCAGAAAGGATGGCCTTGCTTGGACAGTGTCCTGGCTAGTGTTATGTCAACCTGACACAGCTAGTCACCTGAAAGGAGGGACCTCACTTGAGAAACTGCCTCCATAAGATCTGGCTGTAACGCATTTTCTTAATTAGTGACTGAGGGGGGAGGGCCCAGTCCAGTGTGGTGGTCCTGGGTTCTATAAGGAAGCAGGCTGAGCAAGCTAGTAATAAACAGCCCTCCATAGCCTCTGCATTAGCTCCTGCCTCCAGGTACTGGCCTGTTTGAGTTTCTGTCCTAACTTCCTTCAGTGGTGAACAGCGATGTGGAAGCAGGAGCCAAATAAACCCTTTCCTCTCCAACTTACTTTTGATCACAGGGTTTCACAGCAGCAATAGTAACCCAAACTAAGACAGTCTTCTGTATTTACAGGGTTCCACCTGTTCACAGTTCACTGGTTCCTCCTTGTGTGTACTACAGCATAGGACACCATATCTTTTATGGGGATGGCTGTCTGTGCAGTCATGAGCAAATAAAACATGGATTTCGGGCCACCAACTTCATTTTACTAAATAGCTAACCTTTCAGGCACATTACCAGCGTTCCTTATTAAGTCTGTTTTTGCTTTGTTTTTTCTGCCCATCATCACAACTCACAGTTTATCACTAGGAAGGACTAGAATCAAGGTCTTTGCTCCCCATGATTCTAGTGGAGAAGCTGTGGGATTAAATGGGAATGCGTGGGCCACTCATCTCTCAGAAAAGCTCTGCTGGATAGGACCTCTTCTCACCCCTCCCCAAGTCATCAACAGGGGACATTTGCTCCTTCAAGAAAATATCCCTTAGTAAGGAGACAAAATTGAGAAATAGAGATCTGGCCTGTATAGTGCAGGCCGGAGATGAAGTGGGTGTTGTCAACACACTGAAGAGGTTGTGACAAATTCACTGAGACACTTTGAGTTCAGGACATTTTATAAAGATATGTCAACTAGTTGAGGTGATGGATTAGAGTTGGGGTATCAGGGAAATGGAGGAGTTAGGATTTTACCAAGTTTGACCCAAGCAACTAGACAAATGGTATTTCCATTTCTGCTATGGATAACATGCACAAACCATCATTTCCTTACTCAGTTATCTACAGATAATATGCTGGATATTTCTATGACACACATACATGTACAGGCACATGCACACAAAAGTGCACACACACACACACACACACACACACACACTCACACATAAAATGGGGCAACGGAATGAAGCATGCAGTTATCTTTGGCATTTAGTGTGGTAAAGTATGTGGCTTTGCACAGAAATCCTACTTGAATGGAAATGAACATCTCTTTACAACACATTCATGTATTTATGCAGACTTAAGTATACTTGTCTATTTATAGAGAACTGTATGGGAAGTTCTGAAGGGGACCTCAGACAGTCTCTTCAGGAGGCCTCTTTGTGAGAACAAGCCCACACTGCAGATGCACTGAGGTCTAACTCAAAGAGAAGGCTGTGCTCGCAGTGAGGGGGGCTGACACTGGCTACGGGCAGGGAACAAATCTGTTGATAAACTACTCACCTCTTGTTCTTCCAGAACCAGCAAGTCCTGTCAAGCAAAGTTTCAGAAGTTACATTTATACATCATGGTGATTACTGGATTTTGGTTCTCTGAGAAAGCCAAGCTTTATATACTCACACGATTTGATGTTATAACATTTTGGAAATAACAGAAGTTGGTTATGGGATCTCTCTTTAAGGAAAACAAAGACAAAAGTAAAGAACAACCGGAAACAAAACACTGGCTGGGCCACACATCTCTGAGAAAACCTCTGACAGATACTAACTGCTGCTCACTGATCCCTGAATCTACACACACTTACTGCTTCACGAAAACAGCCCTTTAGTAAGGAGATCCGACCGAGACACAGAGAACTGAACACCAGTGTCGAAGGCTGGCGTCAGCATTAAGACACTGGCCCAGTGTGTCTCACCACGTGCATCACACTACGTCAGCTGCCCTGAAGAGACCCTCTCCTGAGATCAGCAGGGGGCACTGGTGACCCCAAAGAGTCCTGGCTGTGAGTCCTTGCTCTGCTGCCCACAACTGTGTTTGTGCACAGATTACTTGACCTGTCTGGGTCTGTTCCTCACCACTACTACCTTGCCCTGTGAGGGTCACTTTGGAGAGAGACAGAATGAGTGTGGGGGATGCCTGGCAAACAGCCTCAGACCACTTTTCCTTCTCAGAATGAACTTCTGAGGAAGTTGGCAGGCAGATACCGAGGCCAAGGCTCTGGTAGAGGTCACTGGGTGAGTGGAGGTGGGTCCAGGGAAGCCATGGCTGTCAGTGAGAACTGAGAGGAAGGCCAGGATAGAGGTGGAAGAGGCTGAGCAACCCTCATCCTCCCTGTCAGCCGGGAGCTGACAGTTCCTAAAGTGAGGCACAAAATCCTGCATTTCTGTAACAAGGGCTCTTTTGTTCAGAAGTACGTCATCACTGTTTTTGAATCCTGGAAAAAATAAAACTATGTGTCTTATACTTTGGGACACACTTCATATTTGCATGTCATTACACACTTCATTGCAAAATCCTCTTTTACATAATTTCCTTTGGTCTCAACTACTCTGTCATGCAGCCTAATCATTCCAGAATTACAGGTAAGGCATTGGAGACTCAGCAGAGCCTGGGTTAAGGTCATGTGGCCTGGTTCTCCTGACACCTGCAAGTATATGGTGAATAAAACAACGGGGAGCTTCCCAACTACCTTTAGTCCAGCAAATACCAGAACTGAGGCATTTGTTACCGGCCCCTGGCCTGGGGAGAGGGCTTTCCTCTGTGGCCAGGCTGTGGGAGCAGCCTTGCACCAAGAGTCCCCAGGGTCTCAACATTCAGCCACAGGCTGCCAGGTCACATCCCCTTTGTATCATCTTTGTTTTGGATTACATCTTTTTAGAGATGGGTGTTTCTGCCAGGAATCGTGGTCTACCAATGTCTACCTGACAGCATTCAAGTTTTAAAAACTCATTTCCAGATTTGTGAGCACCAACTAGGTCTTTTTTTGTTGTTTCTCGCTTTGTAATTTCAGCCTGGAAAGTCTAATTTTGTGTAGTAATGGTGTTTCTTAAGTCCTAGTGATTTTTTTCCTTTGTGCCTGTATGTACATGTTTGTGTATGTATGTATGTATGTGTGCAGGGAGGCACGTGTACGCCACAGGTCATGTGTGGATGTCAGAAGACAACCTAAGGTGTTGGTCCTCGCCTTCCACATTATCTGAGACTGGGTGTCTGACGGTTGTCCCCTGTGTGCGGCAGGCTAGCTAGCCCACAGGCTTCTGAAGATTTCCCATCTCTGCCTTTCATCTTGCTGTTGGAGTGCTAGGATCGTGGATTCTGGGATCAATCTTCAAACTTGTGCTAGTCCTGCTATTGTTTTTTTTTAATGGAATTTTGATTTTTATCATTAGTTTGTAGCTAATATTAAGTTGTAAAAAACAAATATTAGCCAGGGCAGAGGTGGTGCACACCTTTAATACCAGCACTCAGGAGGCAGAGAGGTGGATTTCTGTGAGTTGGAGGCCAGCCTGATCTACAGAGCTAGTTCTAGGACAGCCAAGGCTACACAAAGAAATCCTGTCTCAAAACAAAAACAAAAACAAAAGAAAACAAACAAAAATTAGATTTAAGAGTGCAGAATTTTACATATACTTTAAAAACCCTTTAATGCTTTAAACATTCAGATTTAGTTCTACAGATTTTTATACAATCCCTCGTCACCAGGAAGTCATCTACAGCTCTCTAGAACACAAAGTGGCAGAGAAAGGCAGGAAGATAACACAGAGATCCCACTTTCCCACTAACTTAAAGCCAACTTAATCACACACACGGCTTCTGGAAGAAATCTGGCCATGAAAAATGGCACAGCATTTTAAAAGGACCAGCCATCTTCCTTCTCATGAGGTTGGTTCAGCGTCTCTTCGCTGTGTGGGTCCTGAGACTGTCAAGGGCTCCTAACAGTAACGTGCAGAAGCTGGGGGGCAGCTCTGATGGCGTGACTTTGGGGACTGGGCCTCATACCCAGGCCTAGGGAGGCTCATGAGCGCTCCTTGTTAAGGGGTTAAACCAAAACACAATTATAGGACAGCAATGAAACAGCTTTCCCATAGAATCAGGCACAGAGTGGGGCCCTCAACGGGCAGGGTGCTGCTGACTCTTGTCTGGTCATCTGTTACTCTGTGGGAGAGAAGGCAGCTGGGGTGAGCTAGCACAGCAGCTGAGAGACAGGCCACCACAGTGCTGCTCCTCCAGGACTGTGGGGTGGGGTCTTAAGAGTGGGGCTAGTAGTGGTGATCGCTCTCAGGCACCAAGAAGGAAAGGATTAAGACTCTGTTCTCACAGCCTGATGTGGAAGATGCCCATACTCTCGTACTGCAGGGGCTAAGGCAGGAAGGACATGAGCTTGAGGTCAGCCTGGTTTATAAAGTGAGTTCTAGGGTAGCCTGGACTTTATGGTGAGACCCTGCCTTTGAAAAAAAAAATCTATGTTGTATAATGAAGTAGTAAAGACACACTGTTACTGATATTTTCATCCATCCATCCATCCATCCATCCATCCATCCATCCATCCATCCATCTATCTATCTATCTATCTATCTATCTATTTCGAGACATGGTTTTTCTGTGTAGCTTTGGAGCCTATCTTGGAACTCACTCTGTAGACCAGGTTGCCTTGAACTCACAGAGATCCGCCTGGCTCTGTCTCCTGAGTGCTGGGATTAAAGGTGTGCGCCGCCACCGCCTGGCACTGATATATTTATAATTCTCATTTGTTTTAAGGTTGCCATAGCCACTTTAAGCATAGCATGGCTTAAATTTGCTTAGTTTAACCTAACACACTAAATTTTGCCCAAGTTTATTCTAGCAGAGTGCAAATACTATTGCATTGTTTACTTATTTATTTAGTACGTGTCTGTGGGTACAGGTGCATGCAGTGCTTTGGCACACACGTGGAAAGCAGAGGACAGCTTGCAGAAGTCACTTCCCTCCTACCATGCTGGTCCCGGTGGTCAGACAAATGGTATTTTATAAATTAGATGAAAGCAAAGGCATGAGGACATTCTACTCTGTATGTCTGGGTTGAGCTAAGTCGAAAGGCAAAGACCTCAGTTGGAAAGCTTACCTTAAAGGGATACAAACAATAATTATGCTCTGTCAGTCCTCACATCTCACTTGAGTCATTTCCCCTGCAAATGAACTCATTCACCTCACTCTGCTTACAGACCCGTTCCCTCCTGAACACCACTCCAGCTGCCTCGCCAGCTTCTTCCTTGTCATCCCGCTCTGGCACAACCCATCTCCTTGAAGCTCAGCTCTGCTCTGTTCACCGGCATCCTAGTGAGGATGGCTACAGTTCTCAATTTTCAGAGCTAACTCGGTTACAGCTGCATGATGAAGGCGCACACACACACACACACACACACACACACACACACACACACGAACCTGACCCTGATCCTGACACCACACTTCCTTCTCTCTGACCAGCCCAGCCCGCCCCACCGTCCTGGCGAGGCGAGACTATGTCCATGGGTTGTTATGAAGCCCCTAGCTTCCTGTACCTTTTGTATCTCGGGATGGAGGATTTCCCTGGGGCCTTTTTCAAACTTGTCCAGGTTCATGGCACTGGAAGAGAGCAGACAGAGCGAGCCAGTGAGCAGGGGCTGAAGCAACAGGAGTAAGACAGACAATGTTGTCTAGAAAAATCATGGGGGATTCTCTGAGAGGACTGACACACTGGAAATGCAGATCAGCAAGTGAGGGAAGAAATGGGGAGTCCATGATCTTCATCAATTGCCATGGGTAACTGTCCCTTCAGGACACTCACACAGTGAGAGCGGCAGGCATCAGGGACATCGGCGTCAGGCCTCCTCGCTATTCTCCCAGATTGCTACTGACTTATTTATTGGCTGTTATTGACAATTTCATATATGTTTATGATACTCTTTAGCCCCAGAGCTGTAGATGCCTAGTTTAAATCTTGCAGTTTACTAGCTCTGCAGGGGCTCTCCTGCTCTCTGAGGCCCTGAGTCCTCGTAGGGAACCGAGGCAGCAGGTGGACTTGGTGCAGCTGAGCTGAAGAGTCACCAAGAAAATGCTGGGAAAGTATTCCATACAGTGTCTGTGGCTGACAAAGAGCCACTGTCATTAGGATGTCATATCTGAGCTGGGGACAGAGTGACAGGCTCCATCTGAGTGGCAGATTTCCCCAGGCCTGGGAGAGAGAGGAGAGGGAGATGGGAACCAGGGGTGGGAGCCAGATGTTCCAATCTTTTCACTTGCTGTTCAGTGAAGAATAAAGCACATCCCCCAGGGAGCCTTTGCTGACATCTGGGTTTCTATTTCAAAGTATAAAAATGAAATGAAAAAGATTTCTTGATTTTCTTTCTCAACCCAAAGTATCCAAGTGAACACAAGAAAAAAACAAAACAAAAACTCCCCAAAAACCAAGTAGCAGGCAAAGAAATGCAGAGCAGGAGGCGTGCTTAGGAACCACAACTGGACGGTGCGGCCGTGAAACCCTGGCCTTCCTGTCTGAATCTCCATTTCCTCCTCTGTAAAGTGGAGGCAGTGACAGGCCTGCCCTCTGAGGCTGCCTTGGAGACTCTAGGAGGCAATGCCTGGCGAGACAAAGTGCCTGGCGTGTCATTCAAGGAAAGCGAAAACATAGGGATCCCAGGAATATGCACTCCATCTAGGTCGCCAGCTTGTGTGGGCCTCTGTCCGTGAGTACTCACCTTAAGATGGACTTCACAGACAGCGTTTTTGTGGGACTGTAGGGAAGGCATAGTTTTTGCGTGCCCTGGAAGAAGTAAAGCACCAATCAGGGAGGAGTCCGGTGCCCTTCACCTCTGAAGAGCCTCACCTGATCTCTGCAGTGAAACCACGCCTGCTCTTTCTCTCTGCTCTGGCTGACAGCACCCTCCCTCTCATTCACACTTCTGGTTCTGAGCAGGACTCAACACATCAGGCCTCAGTGTCTTGGTATCATGGTGGACAGCTGAGCATCTGCTACAATTTGGATACAGGACCCCCAACAGCCCATGTGCTGAAGGCCATGTTACCAGTCTGGTACTATTTAGAAGGTGCCGGAAGCTTTAAGAGCTGGACCTAGTGGGAAGTCTTAGGTCACTGGGGTGATGTGCTCCCAGATGGGGATGGAGGACTCTGGTCTCATGGTTGCCAGCTGCCATGAGGTGAGCAGCTTCCTCTAGCTCCACGGATCCTGCTGTGAAGAGCCCCTCACCACAGGTTCCAAAGCAGTGGGCACCTGAGCTCCACAGCTGTGACTCAACACAAGCCTTCCGTCTGTTCAAGCCTGTCATCATCTCAGCCTCCTGGAATCCCGAAAACCACATGTCCAACCAGTTCAAAGGGGACTGGTTTGGCATCTGAGCTAAAAGTCAGATATGGTTCAAAGATTATAAGGCGGAAGAGTCTCCGTTTGTTCAATGAGACTCAAGTACCATGTCACCCGGTCAAAGACCTTTTAACTAGAAATCACCCCTGTCTTCCAGCAAGGTTTTAATAATGTGTGTTTACTGTGCTGACTTATTCAAAGTCATTTACTTGCTTTAAAATGAGTACCTATTGTGACGGACTCACAGGAAGGGTGGATAAATTCCTATCTACGGAACAGGAACAGGCAGCCACCTTGGTCGTCCTGTGTCCAGCACACCCAGAGCAGAGGTGCTCCTGTCCTGTTTCTCCTCCCCACTACACAGGACCACCTGGGCATGGCCAGCAGATGAGATCATCAAACGGTACCCATCTAAAGGCTTTGTAACTTTGGCAAATCACAGAACTGTCATCACAAACAACTAGAGAAGGGCTGGGTGTTTCTGCAGGAAGTGAGCAAAGAAGTAAATACTTGGTGTGTTGTGGGGACACTTCTACCAAATTCCCTGTGCAAGCTGAGAAAAGCGGCCTGGGACAGAGTTCCTCTGCCTTTTCAAGCCTGTGATCTCTGTCAGTAAAGAAAACATTTGACCAA
This sequence comes from Peromyscus nudipes, assembly GCA_902168325.1. Classification (NCBI taxonomy): domain Eukaryota; kingdom Metazoa; phylum Chordata; class Mammalia; order Rodentia; family Cricetidae; genus Peromyscus; species Peromyscus nudipes. The sequence goes on from CABHPH010146415.1 coordinate 56,196, forward strand.
TGTACAAGAGACCTGACTCTCATCTCCACCACTGGTCATGAGAGATTATTCCCACATAAGACTGTCTTTATGGGTCCTCTACTGGATTAAGCTGCCTTTTTTGGTACAGAGATTGGAAACACTGTCAAACACAGGGAAGAGATGGTAGTTCACTTTCCAGACTTCCCAGGCCTCACCACCGGGAGTGAGCTCTTCCTGTGGCTGCTGTACACCGCCCCAGCGTACTGTTCACCTGTACAGGAAGGTAACCTGCTCAAGGCGGCCTCAGGTCCGTGCCTCTGCTTAGACTCCTCCTACCACTTCTGCTCATCAAACACACCAAAGGCAGCTCTAGGCCAAGCCCAGGCCAGCCTGTGGCAGGTGACAATGGCACCTTCATGAGTAACGATGTGGACAGGAGCCCCAGGGCTTGTGGGGTCTGGACTTGTGGTTTTCTTCACTATAACCTGGCAAAGCTCTCCCTTCCCATCTCCTGTTTTCAGATGTCTAGAGTTAATACTCAAATAAAACCACTCTGTGTTTTCTGGCAGAAACAGGAAATGCCCTAAGTGGAGGCCTGTGTTTGCACATATCAGGCAACCAGAGGTGAGCCCTGTGCAGATTCAGAAGTACAGGCTGGATGTGTGGGTACACCTGCCAACATGTACTTGTAGGGACTCCCACAGGGTGCTATGATACTTTCTCTGAGCAGACAGACGTTGAGCCTCCTCTTTGTACCAGCTGTATTATCTGGATGGAATTTCTACAGTGCGTTGGGATCGTTTCTATATAAAAATCTTCCTCGTGTGTTCAGACAACACCCAGCACAGTACTAGGATGGAGTGTTTGCTTGCCTAGCACGTGCTTTACCTGGTTCCAGCCCCAGCCCCCCAAAAGCCGAGAGAGATACCCAGGAAGAACGGCTTGCAGTAGTTATATGTTGCTGTTCTGCTTTTAGACAGCATGGGCTTGTGTGCAGGGGGCTGGGAGGAGTCTGATATCTGAACTTCCCACAACCTCCAGGCCAGCTTGCAGTTATGGGAATTTAGTAACTGGTTTTATTTTTCTCACCCTCTTCAATATTTTCCATTTGTAGCTAGGAGCAAACACTTACCCCGCTGTTGGCCCACAGTTTAGCACCTACAGGAGAGGCTTTAGATGAAGGTTTGGACATTCTCAGTGGGATTAAGATTCCTGATGGTCAGCCCTGGGCTGCTTTCACAATGGTCTGGGGACTTAAATTTCACATCTACGCTTCTCTAACGGCGGCCAAGAGTGGCTCCACAAAATACTACTTCATTTGTCTGTTAATCCTTGTTCTTTTTGCCTGGAATAGTCCCCAGCTTCCCCTTCCAGTTTGCCAGTCCCACAGCATTTCTCCTTTGGATCTCCTTGTGGAAGAGCTCCCTGACCTCATCTTCAGGGGTCTCAGCACCTTCATTAGCTCTGTTCCCTCCAGGGTGCTGACCACGTTACCTCAGTCTGTATGTAAGACAGACAACTGCTTCAGAAGCGGAAGGAAGCCAGGTTTTCCCTGCACTTGTCCCGCCTGCCCACCCTTCCTCATATCCAGCAACCATCTAAGGACGCAGGTGACTGTCAGGATGGAAGACGACAGAACATCAAGTAAGTTCATTCCTGAAAGGCAGGAGAGGTGGAAGGAAGGAGAGGAGGGAGGAGGCTAAGGGGTCAGACACCAGGCCACGGGAAAACACTGAGATATCTGAGTGAGCCCTACAGGCACATATGGCTCGGGACAAGAGGCTGCTTCCGAGGCAGGACCTCTCACAGGAATCTAAAGCCCGAGCGGCCCCTGTGGAGACATGGTGAAGGAAGGCAGTAGCTGCCAGTGTGGATGACTGGACCTGTGGAGACATGGTGAAGGAAGGCAGTAGCTGCCAGTGTGGATGACTGGACCTGTGGAGACATGGTGAAGGAAGGCAGTAGCTGCCAGTGTGGATGACTGGCAAGATAACAGATGCGGGCCTAAGGCCACTGCTTGCATGGTGAGCCCTAGGGTAAGTTGGAGAGTTGAGGTCCAGAGGCTAGCAGAGACCTGAGTGTGGGCCACACACAAGGGACAAACAGCAAGATCCACAGACTTCAGGAACACAAGCTTTCCCGTGACCTAAAAGACCAGAAAGGACCAGTTCTTTTTTTTTTTCTTTTTTCTTTTTTTAAAAATTTTAAAATTTTCTCTACTTCTATTTTTTATTTTATTTATTTATTTATTTTTTAAATTTTATAATTAATTTAATTTTACATATCAGTCATGGATTCCCCTGTCCTCCCTCCTCCCGCCCCCCAATCCAATTTTTCATTCATTTTACACACCAATCAAAGATCCCACTCCTCCCTCCTCTCAGCCTGCCCCCCAACCCCCGCCCCCACACTCCCCCACAAGAAGGCAAAGCCTCCCATGGGGAGGCACATCCAGTAGAGGCAAGTCCAAGCCCTTCCCCCTGCCTCAAGGCTGCACAAGGTGTCCCATTATAGGTAGTGGGCTCCAAAAAGCCCACTCATGCACCAGGGATGGATTCTGATTCTACCACCAGGGGGCCCCCCAAGCAAATCAAGCTACACAATTGTCTCACCATGCAGAGGGCCTAGTCCAGTCCCATGTAAGCTCCACAGCCAGTGATCCAACTTTCCTAAGTTCCCACTACTTTGAAAGGACCAGTTCTATCCCAGAGGTCATATGAGACTACACCACAAACGATACCAAAATAACCTGGGAGTGGGGCATACATCCCACTGTACACAATTCTATATGTAAACCTTTGACTCAGCGTGTTCTGGTGCCATGAGATCTCAACCCTCTCCTCATGTACCTAAGTATCAATTGCTAGAGGAGCAGAGGAGGGAAAGTCCAATTATTTGCCCAAAAAGGACATTGAAAGCAGAAGGGTCTAGAATGTTGTAATGAGCAAACATAAAACAAAAATAAATTAATAAAACAAAAACCAGAAAATCCCCTGCCTGGTGCAGGAGATAAGGGGCTCTGGGTGAAGGTCAAGTGTCACCAGGGGAACAGCGGGCAGAGACTACAATGCAGGCACTTGAGAAACGGGGCACATACACTCCAGGGTCTCCTAGACCATTCATGGCCATAACTGGGGTCACACAGCTGTTTGGTAGCAGGCTGATGGCCCCAGTTATGGCGGTGGAGGGGGAGGGGACGCGTTGGTCCTTCCAGTTCTTTTGAGTCTTAGAAAGCCCCGTCCCTGTAAACCTTTCCCACTAAAGTCCCTTGTTATGAACATGCCTCTGCTGGAAATAAGTTCAGGAGTAACACAAAAAAGATCTTTACCCCAAATCTGCTTCACAAAAGACAAACTTCTGAAAGTACTGTAGATGTTTACTTAAACAGAAGCAGTGGGGTCCAGAGCCGTAAAGCCAGGCTCGGTGCCGTCTACTACTCAGAGTTGTGGAGCTGTGCCTATGTGTCAGACATTCTGCTACGCGGTGGGGACACTGCGGGAAGACACTATGAGTCAAAGACTTCCACAGAGAATTAATTATGGACAGCAGTGACACCTTGGTCACTGAGCCCTGGGGTACATTTGGCCTGTCATATAGTGGGAGGGACTTTGGCCACGCCATTTAACTTGTGTAATTGCAATAGCAGGTATTAAAATTTGGGTAGTTAAGAAATGATCTAGTATAGTGGTTCTCAACCTGTGGGTCACGACCCTTTCACAGGGGTCACCTAAGACCATTGGAAAACACAGACAGTTACAGTAGCAAAATTACAGTTATGAAGTAGCAACAAATAATTTTATGGTTGGGGTCACCACACCATGAGGAACTGTATTAAAGGGTCGCAGCATTAGGAAGATGAGAACCACTGCTCTATCATACAGTAAGTGCACAATAAATGTTAGGTTTTATTCTTTACTATTTTAGCTTACTATTTTAGAAGTACCTAATCATAGTTTGTTGAATAGTAGTGGTTCCTAGAAACTTTTACTTTGTGAGATAGAGTCTCATATCCCAAAATGACCTCAAGCTTATTATGTAAGTGAGGATGGCTTTTAACTCTTGGTTCTCCTGCCTCTGATTCCCAAGTGCTGAGGTTATAGGCATGTGCAACTGAATACAGGATTTCATGCATGCTGGGCATGCAGCCTATCAACAAAGCCTTATCCTCAGCCCTTCCTTCTAGGTCTTTTAAAGTTGTTACTCTATTGCTATACATGTATGTGTGCATGTAGGTGTGTGAGTGAATATAAATATGTGTGTGTGTGTGTGTGTGTGTGTGTGTGTGTGTATGCTTTTACCAGGGTATCATATTGTCTGTGTACAAATGCTCCTAGAAAATAATAGGAAAAAAGAAAACAATAGGAAAAATTTATGAAAAATGAAAAAATCAAATATAAGAATTGCTATAAGACAAATTTATGAATCAGAGTAGCAAGTAGACACAATGAAAACACATAATGAAAATATGAAACCTAAAACAATACAGCTGGATGGATGTTGGTGCTGGCTGAGCAAGTCAGAGAGAAGGGGACATCGTAGGGGCTGTAGCCAGATAATACTCATCTGTTCTTCCAATCTAACTAAAAGATGGGCTAGTTCATAGCTTTAACTGTTAAAAACACCTTGGGTCAGGGCCTGGAGAGATGGCTCAGTAGGTCAGAGCTGTAATTGCTCTTTCAGAGGACCCAGGTTTGGTTTCCAGCACCCACATGGTGGCTTATAATCATCCATAACTGCAGTTCCAGGGAATCTGGTGCCCTCTTCTGACCTCTCTGGGCATCAGGCACACACATGGTACACAGATGTACATGAAGACAAACACTTATACACATAAAATTACAAGAAATGTAATTTTAAAAAATAGCTAGGGTTAGCTGGGTGTGGTGATGTACTCCTATAAGCTCAGTACTCAGGTGACTGAGGCAGGAGGATTGTGAAGTTTGAGGCCACCTTGGTCTACGTAGCAAGTTCATGAATACAAAGTGAGATCCTATCTCAACAAACAAAACAATAGATAAAAATGAACAAAACTGGGGAGTGACTCAGTTGGCAGAGTGCTTGCCCAGCATGCACACAGCCCTGGGTTTGAACCCCACATCATCATAAATGGCAGAGTGCTTGCCCAGCATGCACACAGCCCTGGGTTTGAACCCCACATCATCATAAATGGCAGAGTGCTTGTCCAGCATGCAGCCCTGGGTTTGAACCCTACAACATCGTAAGTGGGCATGGTGGTGCATAATTCCATCACTTAGGAGTTAGAGACAGGAGGACCAGAAATTCAAGGTCAAGTTTGAAGATAACCTGGGCTATATGAGACTGTCTCAAAAACAAACAAACAAACAAACAAAACCTTTCATAACCTCCTCTCCAGCCCCCAAACAAAAATGAACATACCACTACCATTACAAACCCCAAAAGGAACAGATAAGATTAGAGAACTAATGTACTCTATAAAACCTACTGCTGTTCCCCAGATCAAGACTTAGGAAGTAGTTGTGTCTGACTGTGGCTTAGAGATGAGGAGAAGCTGCTGTTAATGTCAGGCTTGGTGGCCCCAGCTCAGAACGACGACGACGACGGCGACAACATTCTGAATTATCTAGGAGAGGAGGCACCTGACAATGGGCTGACGGGACTCTGAGATGGCAATGGCTGCAAGGCCCTCCTGCACATGTGCTGACCAGGGGACTCCTGAGTACAGGGGCAAGTCAGGTACTCACTGTTTTCCGCCACAGAATTGCCCGGTACTGAGGGACACGCTGGTTGTTCTGGTCAGAAAGGGTCACAGACAAGAAGAAGGGGCTCTTCTCCGCATCGTTTCCAATGTAGTTCTGATGGACTGCAGAAGAGACGGTCAGTGAGAACCCAGCGCTTCCTTCAGCCAGCCGTGGCCAGCGTTCACACAAGCAGTGGTCCTAAGACTGGTGTGGGGAGGAGCTGACCACTAACTGTGCACCCACTTCCCTTTGCCAGCAACTGGTTCAGAAACTAACTATTCAGTGTGGACCGAGACAGGATGAGAAATCTGCCAAGAGCCTTCTGGAAAGGCTTCTCACTCTAGAGATGCCCCCCTTCCTCTGGTTACCATGGTGTTGAGTGATGTCTGGAGTCACTGCAGCCTTGTGTGATCCTAAGGAGGGCAAAGCCATCACACTACGGGCAGGGAAGCAGAACAAGCAAAAGGGCCTAGGCCTCTACTATCACCGAACTGTCGACACCACCAACCACAGGGCCTTCCCTGGCTCACCTACAACTTGCTACGCAGACTATGTCAAACTTTACTGTTCATTTCCTTCTTGTTTAAACCAGTTTGAGGTAGGCTTTGCATTACCTCTTTGGATGCTGCTGGCATTCAAATTCACAGCGACCTTTTTGCTATAAAGCCAATGCTGCGGGCACTCCGTGCACAGCCAGGGGAAGACGAATGGCACATTTCTTTCTTTGCAAATATTTCTATATTCTCCACCCACCCAAGCAAACCTTGCCTGGCCAGACCTGAACTTTAACTTTTTAGAATAATACTGCAACAGTTTTTCTTTTCCTTTTGTGTGCAGCAAATTGTTATGTATGTGTGTGTTGCACACACATGGTGTATGGGTGTGCATGCCTGTCTGTGCACTTAGGAAGTCAAGGGAAGATACTGTCTTCCTTCTTTGCTCTCGGCTTCATTGCCTTCAGACAGGCTCTCTTGCTTAACTGGATAGTCTCCATTTTGGCCAGGCTACCGGCTAGCAAGCTCCCAGGATCCACCCGTCTTTGTCTCTCCAGTGCTGTGTTGCAGGAATGCTCAGTCATGCCCAGGTATTTTACATAGGGCTGGGGATTTGAACTCAGATCATCGTGTTGCAGAGTAAGCGTTCTCACCCTCTGAGCCCTGTAACAGGTTTTTAAAAAGACACTGCGCTCGCTCATTTCTTGGCTTGAGAATCATGTTCTATAATGGATGTCTCATTGAGTTTCTCTGCCATTTCTTCCCCTCTATTCCCAGCCCCCCCTCTCATTAGCAACACACCTGCTTTCTGTCTTTCCACGTGCTCTCTCTAGAGCCTATGAGCAACCGAGCTCTTGGCATGCGTCAGGCCCTGTGTTCTGTGTTGTTTTTGCACATCTCATTGGAAGCATCACTCGGCCCTCTAGGAAGGACTAGCAATAGCTCCACTTTACAGACAGAGAAGCCACGTCCAAGTCCTCAGGCTAATGAGAGCAGAACCATGCTCCAAACCCATTCTACAGGCTCCGTGAGGTCAGGGGGCGAGCCTCATTTTGTACTGTACCCCACTATGTACACTGCCCCCTAAACAGCAGGTGGAGCTTAAATATGTGTCACTGGTGAGTGAATGTGGCAAGTCCACAGTCTTTCTTGTTTTGTTTTTCGCGACAGGGTTTCTCTGTGTAGCTTTGGAGCCTGTCCTGGATTTCGTTCTGTAGACCAGGCTGGCCTCAAACTCACAGAGATCCACCTGGCTCTGCCTCCCAAGTGCTGGGATTAAAGGCGTGCCACACCATCCGGCTTGAGCCCACAGTCTTATGGCCAAGGTTTGCTCAGGAAACCATTGCTCTCCTTCATGGTCACGAACTGCTTAAAACTCATGCAGATGTGTACTGACCTTGCTAAGTTAAAGTCTTTTTCCCATCCTGAAAGTTCTTATCTCTCAAAGATGAGATGAGCTAATTCCTCATTTACCAAGGGGTTAAAACAAGCTGGGGCAGTGGCACACACAGAGGCAAGCAGATCTGAGTTTGAGGCCAGCCTGGTCTACAGAGCGAGTTCCAGGATGGCTAGGGATACACAGGGAAACCCTGTAAAAAAAACAAAAAACAAAAAAAACCCCCAAAAACCTCAACTACCTCCCTGCAAAAAACCCAAGCCAAAGAAACAAATAAAACCCCAACAACAACAAAACCCAGCCCCACACCACTCCTCCCAAACAGAGCTTAGTCTGAGTTGTAGCTCTTAGCCTACAGCACTCACCACTGACCTTAATGTGGACTGTCTGACACTGTTGTCCCTCAATTATTTCAGTCCACTCATACAGGGAGTCTGAGATCACGCAGTTTTGAGCAGCGTTTCTCCCCCAGTCACTACAAAGGCATAATTACCTTGTCCTAAGAAATACTTGAAATACCATCGGGTGTGGTACTCTGGGTTTTCTAAGTGCACGTCTGTTCTTCGCCAAGTGCCTGGCAAAGCAGCTGCATTCTGTAATGGAACAAAGCTGTGTTGTTAAAAGGTGTATTTAGAAAATGAACATGAAGCTAGCAATAAACCAGAAGCCAAAGAACCAGGAAGAAAAAGTCACCATTAAAAGCACACACACAAGAGCCGGAACCACATGTTCTCACGAGCAGTGACAGTTGGTGTAAAGTCACGTCACAGAAACATCTAGCAGGCTGCAGGCTACAGGAATAAGTAGACCCAGTTCTAATAGGCATGTAAAGTCTTTCCTCTGGTCTGTGACATCCCAATAAATGGAACTGCTGTCTCCTAGGGCACCAATTCTTACCACACAGCACATTTCATCCAGAGGACACTTCTTAGCATCTTACTCAAGGTCATTTGCTTTGCAGAATTTTTAAACGCATCTTAACAATTGCCCAGTTGGTGAGGAAAATATGGACAAACCTAACAAGTAATCCTATCAACAGACAGTCATTATTACTATTTTGTATATATGATGATTCATCTTGGTTGCCAACTTGACTGATCTGGAATTAACTAAAGTAAGCCACTGGGTACCTCTGTAAGAGTTTCTTGATTAGGTTATTTGAGGTGGGAAGACCTACCCTAAATGTGGAGGCACCTTCTGGTGGAGGCCTGAAAAAAGGAGGTCTGAGGGAAGAGGCTGTTTTGTAAACACCCCTGCTGCTGCCGCCACTGCTGCTGTTATTCTTTGCTGATATCAGAACCCTGAAGACCAGCGATCTCCAGGAATCTTCTAGGCTTTCAGCACCAGACTGGGATTGCTGAGACATCCATCCTTGTGGACCAGGCACCTACTGGGTTCTCAGCCTTTCCAGTGTGAAGACAGACTTCACTGGACTACTCAGATCACATCTCGTAAGCCAATCTAACAGATCTCCTTTTAAAAGATGTCCACTCCATCACGTCTGTTGCTTTAGACTCCGACTCACACAGTCTCCCCCAACCCCATCTCCATTCACAGGGATTTTTTTCTTAACAACATGGGAGCATACCAGTCATGCAGTTTGGAAGACTGCAGATGCTCACGGTGGTCAGAAGAGGCCACCAGATCCCCTGGAACTGGAATTACAAGTGAGCTGCCATGTGGGTACTAGGAACTAAACCTGCGTCCTCTGCAGGAGCAGTAAGTACTCTGAAATCTCTGAGCCATCTCTCCGCCCCTCTTTTCCTATCTTTATGAGACATTAAATACCCTTACAGGGAGCATCCTGATGGCCAGGCTGAGACTGTGTTAAAGCCATTGGAATGCAGCTTCAAGGACATAACATTTGGCATGGTGGGAAACAGACTAGACAGAGCATGGGTTGTGACTCTGACATGCCTTGGAAATATTCTACATGGTTCTGATCAGTTCTTTATCATGTTGAAGAAGTTTTCTTCAATTCTGAATTTACAAAGAGGCTTTCAAAATTTTTCTTTGCTAGATCTTTGTAGAAGAGATTAAATGGAGGAAAATGTTACATTGAAATAGATCTGATGCTGAACAATTCTTTGATTTCTGGAGGTCCCTACCAGGTCATGGTATATTCTCTGAACAGACCACTGGACTTTTAAAAAGATGGATGTGCCATGGTTGTTCCTGGGGGCATCTGCTGGCTTCTTCTCTGATGAAGCTACTATCTACTGTAGCACGAATCTTAGAAGGTCTTATTAATAAAATCGAACCTGAGGCCAGGTATTGGGGTGAACGCTGGAAGATCAAAGAAGCAGAACAAGTCACAACTACCTCACCTCGCCAGTTCCTCAGCTGATCCTGTTTCCTCAGACTGGAAGCTTCTGTGTCCTCATCCAGAATAAATCTCAGCTGAACTGTGCTGCTTGAAAGCCTGAATGCTTAACCAGCCCAAAGCTTCTAGTTTCTGGTTCTCACAACTTATATACCTTTCTGTTTTCTGCCATCACTCCCTGGGATTAAAGGCTCACTTCTTGGGATTAAAGGCGTGTGTCACCATGCCTGGCTGTTTCCAATGTGGCCTTGAACTCACAGTGATCCAGAGGGATTTCTGCCTCTGGAATGCTAGGATTAAAGGCGTGAGTGCCACCATTTTCTAGCCTCTGTATCTAGTGGCTGTTCTGTCTCTGACCCCAGATAAGTTTATTAGGGTGCACAATATTTTGGGGGAACACAATACCACAATCTACTTAACTTTTTGTGACCTGGTCTCTTTGAACCTGAAGTTCACTAGTCAGCTAGCTTTCCAGACAGTAAGTTCCAGGGATCCGTCTATCTCTAACCTCCACGCCAGTGCTGGGGTCACAGGTGCCTATCGCCACGCCTGGCTTTTTACATGGGTGTTGGGGACCTGTGCTCAGGTCCTCATGTTTACACAGCAAGTATTCCACCAACGAGCCGTGCATCCAGCACAGCCACTTCCCCCGTGTCACTGAAGACTCAGCTGCACAAGTAAAAGCTCTTCATCCCTAAACACTTCAGTGTCTACTTCTCAGGAGAGAGGTCTTTTCACACGTTAACTAGAACACAGCCTTTTTCCTGGTGCTGGGGATTGAACCTTGATCCTTCTGTATGCTAGGCAGGCACTCAATCATTGAGCTACACCATCAGACAGCAATTCAGCTTTATCGACTTCATAAATTTAGCATCTATACAATATATTATCATCTGTATTCCGAATTTGTCACCATACTCAATGCTGACGAAAGTTTCCCACCCCCCTTCAGCACATGATTATTTTGTCGCTGTGTCTCATTTAGACTCCCTTCAGAACATTTTCAGAATTTTGTCTTTTGTGACAATGGCATTTTGAAGCACGTGGCGTCCTCCCTTCCTTGCTTTTTCAGTAAAGCACTCTCTATCTTGTGGCTGTCTGATGCATCTCCACAAACAGATCCAGGGTCTGCAAACCCAGCCAGAACACTATATAGGTAAAGCTGTCCTCAGCTCATCAAGATAAACTAAGATAACTAAGCTGCCTATGTGCTCCTTGTTGGAAAGGTTAACTGTGATCACTCCAAGGTGTTTCCTCTTTGTTTTGGCCTTTTGGGGTGACTCAGGAGGAGTGGTGAATTGGCTTCTGCTCTTTGGAGGATTTCTGCATGATTCATTAGCTACAGTTACTTGTCTTTAACCATGAACCCCTGGCAGTACTCCTGCTCCGTAAATCTTTCCATTATGCAACCAGGTCCACACAGCTAAGGCACGACACTGGCCAGCCTCAGGTCTTAACCCACCCAACAAAGGGGCACCCAGGCCAGGATGCTGGCCTCAGCCACTCAGACTCCACAGAGGTTGGTGTCATGGTCTCAAGGCCTTATACCCTAGAAAGCTTCTAGAGAGCTTTGAGGGAACTGTGATCCCAGCACAGTCAGGCTTCTGGAGTTTCCAAGACCCAGGTGGAGAAACCAGAGAGGTTTCTTTCAAGCAGAGCCTCAGCTTAGTGCATCTCAGTGCGCTGAAATGTGTACTCCTGGCTCTGCTATCAAGCTGCTTCCCCAGAACTCTCTAGGTGGAGCCTGAATCTTTTTCCATTTTTCTTACCTTTCCTTTCTCCTTTCTCCCTCTCCTCCTCTTTCTTTCTCCTCTCCTCCATCCTTCCCTCTCTCCCTGAAGTACTGAGGACCAAAGCCAGGTCCTCCTTCATATGAACACACATGCAGGTGATTCTGGTAACAGTGAACTTTGAGAAGCAATGGTCTCTATCAGGGATTCAACATTACAGAGCTTATGAAACCTGCTGCTGGACTGGCTCTCTAATATATTAAAAATCCTATGGATCACAGCATTATAAATTATGTTTAAAATGTTTTCCCTTATCACAGTCTGTGTTTTATGCATTTAAAAACAAAATTCTGAGAGGGGTCTACAAGCTTGACTGCCAGAACCTTTGAAGCTCCTGCCTTGGTCCACACATGTCCCTGACCCCAGGGCTGAGCATGGCAACTGCAGAACAGAGGATCCAGGGAGAGGCAGCCAGAAGTCGAGAGTGGAAAAAGACTGAGGGCAATGACATGCTGTGCACCTCTACCGTGAGCCAAGTGTTAACGATGAAGTCTTTTTAAGGACTGAGAAGCCATTTCACTTGTGTCTTCACTGAATACTTAACTGAAATGGAGGGGGACCCCAATCCCCAAAAGTTGTGAGTCTTACAGAACCAGACACCTCTGTCCCCTGTTAAAGGCACACAATGGGGAGAGACAAGAGTGCGTGTGGGGATTGATGAAAGAAGTGGAGAACCAAGTAAAGCCCTCTGCCCAGGACCCCAGAAAATGAGCTCTGCAGTCTATGTGTGTAGCCCTGGCAGAGAGTAAGGGTGCAGAGGAGGGCGAAGTCAAATGATTCTCTACACGTCCAACCTTGTAACTATGACCTAGATAGAGATACAATATTTTCAGACAGCCTCACCATTCATTCCCCAACCATTATCCAGTCACAGCCGACTCCCTGACTTTCCTCACCGTGGGTCAGCTTCACCTGCTGCTGGCCTCCACACGAATGAAACCCTACGTGTGTATTCACTCCAGCCGGGCTTTTCACCCTTCAACACTGTGTCTGTGACATTCATCGTTTTGTTGGTGCAGTGATTTTTTTTTTTTCCCATCACTATGTAGCCCACAGGACAAATGCCAAGCCTGATGTATCCACTCTATTCACTCTCCTGTTGTTGGATGTCAGACTGTGTGCGACTGAAGCCGCTGTGAAAGGACTCTGTCCTCGGTGGATACACACACTCTTATGCATTCGGTTTTAGTGGGGACAGACAGACAGACTTCCAGGGAAGACGCATCACCCTACACTCCTGCTGCCACTGTTCTCACGCCTCTGGCCAAGGTCCAGGCATCTCAGGCCTCTCCTGTCCAGATGTTGAGGTGCTGTGGTGGTGCCTAACTGCGGTCTGAGTTTTCAGCAAGTCCTATTTTTAAGTATGACCTGTTTTATTAGAGGATTTCAGAGACAGACAAATAACAGCGGTTTCAGGTGGGAATGAAAGAGAAGCACATGATTTGGCATCAAAAAGAAAGCTAAGAGATGGACAAGATGGCCCAGTAAAGGTGCCTGCTGCCAAGGCTGATGATCTGGTTTGATCTCCAGGACCCACATGGTGGAAGGAGCTATCAGTTGTCTTGTGTGGTGGCATGCCCTTCCCCTCCATAAATGTGATTAAAAACAAAGTGAAGAGGAAACGTCCGAACAAGTCCATTTCCCAGACAACTGATGTTCAATGTAGCAACTACCACACTCACTTTCTGCCCTCTGGGGCATGCGTTTTCTTCAAAGACCTGCTGTGGGATCGAGGACTTAAATGTTCTATGCTGTATGCGTACCCACAGAAGCCCATGCTGGCTAGTGAGTTCTGACACCGAGAAAGCCTCGTTATTTCTGCACCAACTGCAAAGCCACGGAAGCTTCTCTTTGCCTCACTCCTCCCCACTCCCATTGGGACTTGCGGGAAATGAATGGGGGGCACTGAATCTGACCTGAATATTTTGAGAAGAATTTAATTAAAATCCATATAAAACACCTGATTCTGCTTGAGTGTCCCCAAATATTTGGCTTCTGGCAGGAAATCCACACATACATTCAGGCTACAAAGGACCCCTAGTTTTATATACGCCCGTGATTCCTCAGTCTTTCCGTAGTGGGGTGGACGGAGGACTGAATGCATTATCTAGCTTTACTTCACAGGTTAGATTGTTGAGATAACACCAGGACAAGGCAGGTTGGACTTTTTTTCTTTTAAAGACTCTCTATTTTTAAATTACTGTGGTGGTTGACTGAATGGGTAATGTCTCCCCCAGGCTCAGGTATCTGAACACTTGGTTCTCAGTTCTTGGCACTGTTGGGGAGGATTAGATGGTGCAGCCTTGCTGGAGGAAGCCTGTCTCTGGGAGCAAGCTTTGGGACTATATAACCTGGTCCCGCTTACAGTTCCCTCTGTTTGGTGCCTGCATTAGAGGACGTGAGTTCTCAGCTTGTGCCTGTTGCTTGCTGCCATGCATCCCTGCCCTGATGTACACTTACCCTCAGGAACCATAACCAGAATCAACTTTCCACTCCCACTGTTGGGAGTCCCACAAGAAGACCACGCTACACAACCGTAACATATATGCAGAGGGCCTAGGTCAGTCCCATGCAGGCTCCCTGGTGCTGGTTCAGTCTCTGTGATCTCTATGAGCCCAGTTGAGTTGAGTCTGTGGATTTTTTTTGTGGTGTCCTTGACCCTCCTGGCTCCTACAATCCTTTCTCCCCCACTTCCATTGGATTCTCCGAGCTCCGCCTAATGTGTGGCTGTAGAAGCCTAGGTTTTTTTTTAAAGATTATTTTTTATTATTTTCAATTATGTGTAGGTGTGTGGGGATGTGCATTTGAGTCAGGCGACTGAAGAGGCCACAGATGATGGATCCCCTGGAGCTGGAGTTAGATGGTTGTGAGCTGTCTGGTGTGGGTACTAGAAACCAAACTTGGGTCCTGTGCAAGGGCAGCAAGCACTCTTCACTGGCAAGCCCCCAGAAACAGATGGTTTTAAAGTCTTATTTGTCCTTTTGGAAATGTTCTTGCCTATTGAAAATATCTTTCCCATCTTCCTGGAACCGGCTTTTATGTCCAGTACTTAAACATCTCTTCTGTGATAGTATATACCTCCACTTTGTGGTGTGTGTGTGTGTGTGTGTGTGTGTGTGTGTACATGCTGAATGTATGTGAGTATGCAGGTGTGTGCTCTTGTGTGCACACATGTAGAAGCAAGATTGAGACATCCAGTGCCCACCTCCACTGCTCTCTGCCTTATTTCCTTTGAGACAGAGTCTCTCACTGAACCAAAAGTACCTGTTTTCAGGTAGGTTGGCTGACCAGTGAGCTCTCAGGGTCTACCCATCTCTATCCTCTAATACTGGGGCTACAGGCACATGCAGCCATGGCTTTGTACTCGGGTGTTTGGACTTAGAACTTGGGTCCTCATGGTTGCAGAGAAAGTGCTCTTATCCACTAAGCAGGTCTCAAGTCCAACTTCGTTCTGTCTAATAGCTCCAAGTGAGCTTTCCAGTGTGCAGCTGGGCTGTAAATCACAGTCAGTCTCCAGTGATAGAAATTCAGGTTTCCCTAGGCCCTCCCCTATTTTAGATATTGCTATAACATCCCCAGAAGAATTGCTAGGCAAATGACATACACTTTAACTGCTCTCCCCATGTCCTCAAATAGTAGACAGCCCTTCCCATGCTGACACAGGTAGATGTGTACAAAGCTGGAAGACTGTCCCCTCTGTTCTGCCATCAACTAACTGATGTACCAGGAGGCAGCGAGGGAGGGAACGAGCGCCCCAGTGGTCTACTCAGGGGCAACGCTCATTTTAATTACCACTTGGAATGAGCACACAGATGGCATGACCAGCATCTTGAGGAGACACAGAGCTGCTCAGTGGGTGAGCTAATAGGACAGGTGACAGAATCAAGATGTCATAAAACTCCTGACAATTAGCAACTGTGGAACGTGTTAATGAGCTGACACTCAATGTGGACTATGCAAAGTCCTGTGCTTAAGTACAAAATACAAATTGCTCATGGGAAGACCAGGTGCTACAAAGCAGGACCCATCTCCCTCCTTATTCAGCAGAAAACTGACCCAGAGGCATTGAGTCATACATTAGTGCAGGGCTGAGATCCAGGTCTCTTTGAGCCTAAAGCCATCCCCACTACACCCTGATGCTGGCCCACATCTAAGCAACAGTCTCATGAGCTAGACTGCCAGACTGAGGCAACTCACAGTCCTCAGAGCATCTCCAGGAAGGAACAGTCCAGGCCTGCTTCTACTCTGGCTCTGTGGAGCATACCCAGTGTCCTGCATTAATCTGTGAGGACTTCAATTTAAAAGGCTCAGGGTCATGAGGACAGCTTAGTGCTACAGCACTTTCCCAGGATATATGAGGCCTGGGGCTTGTTCTCAGCACTACAAATAAACTATGAAAATAAACTGTCTCCAGTTGGATATGTTAATCACCCTGACTTGATGATTCCATGAGATAAACATGTATTGAAAGTTACACTGTGGGACTGGGGACATGGCTCAGGCAGAGTGCTTGATGCACAGCACTGTATAAACTGGTGTGGGGTGCATGCACACCTGTAACCCAGTGCTCCGAGGAGATGGAGGCAGGGGGTCCAAAAGTTCAAGGCCATCCTTAGAGAAACAGAGACTCATTAAAGAGGCTGCAGCTCTCCCTTTGGAGAACAGCCTCACGTGTCTACCTGACTTTATGACAATCTTTGAAAGACTATTTGGAATTACCAGCACCTTCTCTGCCCCCACGATGGTATTTCCTTCATGTCTTCTTGTGTAAAGCTCTGAAAAGCTCTTACTTGTCCCTTCCAGGGCTCAGGTGTCCACGGCTACAGCTGAGAGCTTGGTGACAGTGCAGACAGGGGTGTCCTTACCTCGTCCGTGGAGCCGTTTTCCACTCGGAATCTCCCTGCTCTTTGGATGGCTCCATCAGCATCACTAGAGATAAGCTGGGGGAAAAATGTTCAGTTAGCTAGCTGGGCCTCCGTTTGCAAAGCTCCCGAGACGTCCCCCCCAGAAGCAGCCCCGTCTACTGACACCCGCTGGTGGACCCAGCCTAGAAGCAAAGAGTCTACTGTGAGCCCCAAGGCCTTTCGAGTCCAAGAGCAAGTCCCACCTAGAGGGAACCTTTTCACAAACTGAAAAACATTAAAGGCACGATCCATGGGAAAACAGTCTTAATCCCTATCACATGTGGACAAGCAGCAGCTCGCAGATGGCAGAACTCAGAGCCAAGCCCCAGGCTCAGCCACCTTCCCAGGAAAGCCCAGAGAACAATTAGTAGCTGGCCTGAACTCAAGCTATAACCATCAGAGAAAGCTGTTGTGCTTCATTCCGTTTTAAACGGTCTCTGGCAGGCCAATGCGGCCCTCTGAGGCCAGCTGTGCAGCTTGCCAGTCCATGGCCTTAGGGAGTCGGGGCTAGAAAGTGGTGAGCAGAAAGGAGCTTGAGCTTGGCCCCGCAGTCCGTAAGCCAGTCTCAAGATGTCTGCCTTCCAGTCTTCTCAAAAGCAACACGGGAAGGGTGCATACAAGATTTTCAAGTTTTAAAATCTACCAGCAGCTCACAGCAAAGGTCTGCCAATAATGTCCACATTTCAAATGTATCGGAACACACTTGCCTGGGGCTAAGGTGTGTGTGTGGGTGCTTCTCACCTCTAACTCAGGCTCACTCCCAAACCAGAGTACAACCTCTTCAGACTGCTGCCTCATACTTACACTTGTGCTTAAGAGACATGGAGGTGTGAAATAAGGAACACACTTTCAGAACCACCCCACACAAGCAAATTTTGCCATATTAAAGGATCTGAAAAAAAAAGGTTTGGAATATTTTTCTCATATGAAGACAGAAGGTAGGAGGATTTGAGTTCAAGGCCAGCCTGGTCTACATAGAGTTCCAAGTTAGCCAGGGATACACAATGAGATTCTGTTTCAAAAATCCGGGAGGTGGGGGTGCTGGAGAGATGGCTCAGCAGTTATGAGCACTTGTTGCTCTTGCAGAGGACCTGGGTTCAATTCCTAGCACCCACATGGTAGCTCACAACTGTCTGTATTTCTAGTTATGGGGGATCTGGCACCTTCCTCTGACCTCCACAGATACAAGGCATTTACATGGTGTACAATACACAAACGAAACAAATGTAAAAATTAAAAAACAAAAACCAAGAGGGGCTAGAGAGATGGCTCAGCTGTTTAGATCACTTGTCGCTCTTGCAGAGGACCTGGACTCAGTTCTCAGCACCCACATGGTGGCTCACAAAGGCCTGTAACTCCAGTTCTAGGGGATCAGCCCTCGTCTAGCTTCTGTGGGCACCACATATGCATATGGAGCACATACAAACATATAGGCAAAACATTCACATACATAAAGTAAATGAATACAAACACCCAAAATATAAAATTGTATCCAGTTTTTATTTATTATGTGCTCCTATATACCATATATTCCTCTGCCCCTAGCACATACGATCTCATTTATGGTAGGTAACAACAACACAGAATACGCCCTAGTATTGATCTCGGTTTTAATGAGGAAAAGGCTAAAAATCACAGCTGAGGTTACATAACTAATTGACAGAAGCAGAGCTGGGACGTGACAACGGCAGCTTGGCCTCAGAAGCTGGCAGCTATCCTCAGCTAAGCATTGCCTCACCTAGAAGGTCCAAGACAAGCCTGCAAAGTAACCTCCGGACATAGATGGAAGCCGGCTACGTCTACGGCTGGCTCTTGGCAGTGTATAATGCCATACTGCCATAAGGCAGAGAGTGAGTAGTGGAATTCACTTTGTCCAAACAGAGGTCTAGCCAGGTGTGGTGGCACACACCTGTCACCCCCGCACTCAGGAGGCTGAGGCAGGAGACTATTGAGTTCAAGACCATCTTTAGTAAGACCCTTTTTCACAAAAATAAAACAGAGGAAGAAAAAACAAAAACCAAACTAAACAGGACTGGCTTTGCCCCTGGCACTTGGGAGTGACTTCTTAGCCTAGTAATGTCCTATGTGAGTGTCTCTTTTCTTAAGGGCTTCAAGCCATACTGGCAAGTAATACTGTAGTTGATACTACAGGTCATGCATGTTAGCTTTCCTTCTGGAGGAACTGAAGGCTAAGGTCATCCATGTGACCGAATCCCACTAGAAAGCCAGCCAGTCACTCTGGCAGTACTCCATACAGCATGACTGGGCCAAGCCAGGATCCTATTAGAGAAGACATTTGGAAGCTCTATGCTGGGCCTCACTTGGATTCTTCTTGTGCTGAGTTGAGTCTGTGTCCTTCGGCTGTCACAAAACTAAGTGTGCTAACTGAGTCTTCTCTCCAGTTATAAAAACAGGGAGGGGTGCACGTCAGAAGGAAAGGTGAGCTTGTGGGCTGACTGTCCCCGGGCCAGTTTTCAACTGCAAGTGGAAGGGCCTGAGAGATGCTCAGTGGGGAGGCTTTTACTGAGATCAACTCCCAGAATCCACATAAAGGCAGAAAGAGGAAAGGGATTCTACAGACTTGTTGTCTGGACTCCTGTCCACATGGGTACCAGGGCATGTGTCCCCACACACAAACACACCAAACGATAATGAAGTACAAGTGAGAGGTAAGGCTGGGTCTCCAGGGACTCTGCCGCCCTCACCGGGAGCAGCGGTGTCAATGGACAGTGGACACCCAAGCACTGTTACAGGGAAAGCAGAGAGAACTTGAATAGGGTGGTGCTGGTGCAGGCTGCTGAAGGGGCTTGGCGTGAAGTGTCTGAGGGTCACATCAGGACCGGAGCACCAAAGTCGGTTCACAGTGTCTCCCACAGACAGAGGAAGGGCCACTCACTCTCACTTTTTACTCCTGAAATGTAAGGTGGTGAAGTCCTGGCCACAGCAGCCTCATGGAGGACTTGGGAGAAGAGCTGATGCTCATGATTCACCCAGGTATCCCCAGAACGAACACAGATTATTTCCCACCACATCCCCAACACGGCCAGGCACAGGCGCCCGTGTCCTTTCCCTTTGCTGAGACTAGAACAAGAGGCACATCACTTGTCTCAGTCACGAAGGAAAGAAGAACACTCTTCATGATTTAATAGTTGGAAAAGAGTTCGCGCCCTCTGAACCCAGGGTCATGAAATCCAGGAAGAGATGTAACTCAGATCTGATACTAAGATTCTCTCCCCTCTACCTTTTTCCCATCACCATCTTCATCCAGAGCGCCATCATCTCTCACACGGATGCTTGTGGCTGCCTCCTAACTAATCTAGCCATCCATTCCACTGCTCCTTCCAACCCCATCTTCACGCAGTGGCAGGCAGATGTGGTAAATCCCCAATGTCTCTGGCCCACAGCCCCACCTCTCTGCAGTCTCTTCTCTTCCCTCATTTATAAGCTATTGCTCTCTACCTAGATGTCCCAGCTCCTCCTTCTGATCCACTCAAGTTCCTATAGCTTCAAGGTGTCTTCCCTGTCCTCCTGCATGGGCAAAGGGCCACTTGGCAAAGTTGTGTTTTATATTCTTTCCTGTGATTACTTGAGTTCATTGGGTCTCTCTTGGGGCACACCCTTTGTTCCTTAATAACCTCTATGAGGACAGCATCTACAGTCATCTCCGGTCACAAGTGCATCCACAGAGCTAAGTCCACTGTGTGATGTAGAATAGGTATTTATTGGGCATTTATAAACAATTGATGGATACTGAGATTCTATGGAAAATGGTGGAAAGACTATGGAAATGGGGCTATTCCCTGGAAGGCACGGTAGGATCATTACTCATGGTAGAAATGTCTAAGACAGTCTACTGGTCTATCACGTGGGTAAGACCAAGGAGGAGTGGCCAGGCAGCCTAAATCAACAAGTGCAAGGTGAAGTCAGCCTGGGGAGTCACTTAATAGGATTGTGTAGACTTAAACAAGCACCACTGAGCATGGGCTAGAGGGAGTTCGCAGAGTGAAGTGGAGCAGTGGCTGGGAAGGAGATCCTGCTAGCGACATGCAGGCTGATGTACAGTGTGAGTCCCATCCTGTCCCCATTCCACAGCCAGTAGGACCTAAGAAGACTGTCATACCAGATGACGAAAAGCAGAGAGCCTCACCTAACAAAGGGACAAAACTAAACAACAACAAATTACAGAAGGAAGTCTTTCACCATGGCAGAGAAGCTGTTTTCCAGGTAGCCCTCCATATCTCAATCACTCCTCACAAACCTCTGATTTGGCCTCTCAAAAACACAGAAAATCTGGCACAGAAAATCCACATTAATCATTTTGTTCAAAGATTGTACTCAGGCTGGGTGGTGGTGGTACACGCCTTTAATCCCAGCACTCTCTGTGAGTTTGAGGCCACCCTGGTCTACAAAGTGAGTTATACGACAGCCAGGGCTACACAGAGAAACCCTGTCTTAAAAAACCAAAAACAAACAAACAAACAAACAAACAAACAAACAAACGACTCTCCTCAGGAATGACTCAGTATCCCCCAGAAACCATCAGAATGCCCACAGCACAATCCAGAAGTCTTCTCTTCCAGCCCATCCCTGGGGCACAGAGGTCTATGTTCTAACAAGGTCCACTCATGGTGCCGTCTCCCATGGCGTCACAGTCATATCTGGACACAAGGTGACATTTCCCATGAGGCAGCTGATCACCTGACTTGATTCTCTCCATCTGCAGGCAGGTCAAAGTCCTGGGTGGCAGGGACAGAAATGCCTTCAAGAGGGGTATGCCTCTCCCTTGGGTCCTCTCCTTGCCATTAGCAATAACCCCAGATACCAGAGACCACAAAAGCCCATATGAATATGGCAGAATCACCGTGAGCCTGAGTGTGTGGAGCAGCCACCAACTACTCACAGTAGCTAGCTAGATGTGAGGAAGTGTGAACTCATTAGGTTTCTCCTGTCTTACTGTCCACAAGGGAGGAAATCACTAACTTTGTAATACGTTTCGATTCAAATGTGGAAACTAACCTGAACCCTCAGAGCACGTGTAGCTAAAGACTGAAGAGCATAAGGGCTTTGCTGTGAAGCCCAGGCTCTCTGAATTCATGAGCCTCCTGCCTCAATCATATGAATAACAGCTGCCCATAAATGCACAACTTCTCAAAGCATTTATTCAGCTTTAAAACATGGAGCTAATATTGAACAGTAGCATAAACAGCCCTATAAAATACCATAAAAGAGAAAAATTCTGAAAAATGCTATAAAACTGTATAGATCCCATTTCAGTATAAAGCAACTGAGTAAGAAATCCAGTTTAAAGAGTAAAGCAACTGGAAGTTCAAAGCCACACATCTGCGAAACGAAAACCCTTGACTTGAACAGGAATAGCAAACGTGAGAATTATCTAACAGCCACAAGAATGAGGACAGTCACGACGCGCAGTGCCACAGGTATTCTAAGAAAACTCCTGCTTTGAAGTGAGTAAACAAGAGGAGAGAAGCCGGAGTCCAGGCCCTCGCTCCTAGAAGACCACAGAGCATGGCCACAGCAATCAGGGCGGGGCCCAGTGAAAGGTCAGAGAGCCAAATGCAGAATGAGAAAGAACAGAGGTGACTGACTGAGGCAGGAGGATCGCAGCACCAGCTCAACTACGGTGAAATCCTGCTTCCAAAGGAAGACAGATGTGCCCCATCAGCGTGAAGAAAATACAGTCACAAAGAAGAAATGAGATTTTAATGAGATAGACAGTTATCTAAGGCAAACAAACAGTGGAAACTAAGAGAAGAAAGAAATCCAAATATGTCAGTGGCTGTAAAAACCGAAGAAGATGTCAGGACACTACCATAGAGGCGGCCTGGTCTTCTGAGGAGGTGAAACCTGGTGCCCACACACTGCAATGGCATGGTCACATCAGGGAGCAGGGCCACTTCCTTAGGGAAGAGCTGGCCAATCAGGGTAAGGGAGACAATGTATTTGGTGTATGTTTCATTTCAGGGAAAAATTCTATCTAAACAATGCACATTTGTAAAATTTTAAAAATTAATTTAAAAGGAAATAAGAACAGGAAGAAAAAAATGTTAATAACTACCATTTAGTAAAAATGTTATTAGTTTCATAGTAAAGGCAATTAAATGACAATCTTTTTAAAATTAATGCAAATTCTATATTTCTTCAAAACCCAAAATCTCTCTCCATTGTGCCTAGTCGCTTTGAGTCTCTGGGCTGGGGGTTCCATTCCTCGGCAGCTCATGATTCCTGTCTGGCCTGCACTGGGCACTTGGCATTCAAGTGGATAAACCATAGGAATACATTACACTTAGAAAAAACAAATTTCAAAAAGGTTATGTAAAGTACATCTTTAAAAATAGTATTCCACATTTCCCCTCCATTCTTTAAAAATAGGTGTTTGGAAGTGCAGGCTGACCAGTTCAAATCTAATTTTCAGAGTTGCTGGCTTTGTGGTCCTGGGGGGCGGATATCAATCTTTCCCTGTATCTCTAAAGTGAGGACAACAAAAGGTAGGGGCAGGAAAATCAAATTCAAGGTCAGCCTGGGCTACATGGTGAGTTTGAGGCCAGCCTGGGCTACTAGTGAGACTTCAGAAAAAAATAATGTAATGTATATGTGTGTGTAAAATGGATGAAGATTATATCTGCATCTAAGCTTGCAGAGATAATTCAATAATATAAAACATATAATGAGCCCAGAATAGTGCCTGGACATAGTGGGCATGCAACAAATACTATACTACTCTATCAGTATACTGCTATACTATATTACCATGGTACTGTGATATTGGCTAATATAAGATGTTCTGATAGCTATTAAAGCACTAATTAATGTATTGTTGATGAAACTGCCCTAACACTTGATTTAAAATCTTGGAAGATCTGTTTAAACATTGGTATATCTGGCAAAAAAAAAAAAATGGTGAGAGACTATTTTTCAGGACCAATACAAACTGCTGTACTAACAAAGATAAATGCAACCCAGTTCCTGCCCTACAGGACCTCAACCCTACTGGGCACATGGGAGAGGGACAGATCCGCATAAACAGATAAGTCACAACCCAACCTGGTTAAATGCCGTGACAACAGAAGCCAGCACAGAGTGCTGTCTGGAGGGGGGAGGGGGTAGAGGAAATGGAGACCAGCTCTGCCTGAGGGAGCTTTGGAAGGTTCCAGTGCTATAATGCAATTTATTCTGCAGCTATAATGCAATTTATTCTGCAGCTATAATGCAATTTATTCTGCTACAGGACCTTTGATAAATGATTTTCAATATAAGCAGGTTTATAAAGCTATAAACACTGGTCAAGAAAGCAGACCCATTTGATGTTTTATATGCAAACCTCTCCCCTCCACGCATACTCACACACACCCTACACACATCCTTAGAAAGTATATTAGGAAGGGAAGAAAGTTCCTGCTTTGTACCAACAGAAGTGTGGAGTCTGGGAAGGTGGCTGGCTGCCTTGGGTTCTATCTCCAACACACCAACAAAGGTAAATGAAAAGGGGACGGTAGGCAGAAAGGCAGGCAGAAGGAAGCATGCTGCATCAGTGAGTGGCACTGTGCATCTCCTCTCCTGCTCTGTTGTGGCTCATGTCCACTGCATGCAGAGAGAGAAGGAGGCCTGCTCTGGGGCAGAGGAGGTCCCCTCTCGCTCTTGCTGTCTCCTTCAGTCCTGTTCTGCTGGGACAGAGGACAAGGCAGAGATTCGGGAAGTTTGGCAGCCAGGGTGCTTAAGATCTTGGTATTTCACGAAGCACTGAGGCATTCCTATGGAGATGGAGGGAGAGACAGGTCGATCGCCTGGGAGCGCACAGGCCAGCTAGCCTGGAGTACACAGTACTAGCGGCAGAAACCAGGGAGACTGCCTCAACATGCCTGCTGTGACACTTGTCCACACACAAATATTTACAAAATTGGGGGTAGTCTTTTCATTATGAGAGTCCTGATTATTAGCATCTCTATTTTTCCTTCAAGAGAACAGTGGGCAAGTTGTGAGGAGGGCTCTTTTCTAAGTGCTCTAGAAGAGACCCTTGAGGAAAGGTAAAGGGATTCTGCAGAGCTGAGGGGTAAAGAGCTAGAAAAAGAAGTTTGCCAGGAGGATGCATTGAGAAGCAAGTAGAATGCTCTTGTGTGCAGAACCTAAACTCTATCACGCGGTCAGGCAGGCAGACGTGAGACTCAGCAGCTGGAATGGAGGTATCCTGGCATCCCTACACCCTTGTACAATTCAAACCGGCATCTGACATCGGAGTCCGAGGTTATGGAGGGAAGGTGTGAGCTCAAAGGTCTGAAAGAGGTCACAGCTTCTTGGCCTTTGTCATCTCATCAGTGACACTTTGTTAAGCTCAGCAGCCTCGGTTAATATGCAGAGGGCCAAGGGATATTTATTGCATAGGGTACCTGTACCTGAAGTCACATGAACAGTCCACCTGTGTGGTTATGATTCAACCTTTCAAACTGCCTTGAGAGCCTGCGCTTCGACTGTCTGCCTGCCTGGTAAACACGGCACCATCTGCACGAGAGTCAGATGCTGGAGGCCTATGCTGCTGGAAAATGCTCCAGAGAATCAAAAAATGAGGCAGGACTAGGAAAAGGGCCTCTGTGTTACAGTTGGCGACAAGGATGAGCAGTCAACAGGCTTATCAGAGGCTGAACTAAAGTGTCCATGTGGTCTTTTTGTAGTCCGGCCAGTTAATGAATGGTGACAGCTCACAAACTGAAGAGAAAGCAGATAGAAAAGTAGGGGGAGGAAAGAGCTACACCACAAATAGGGAGCGTCAGGGAAGGTCCTGCAGCAAATGTCTCAGAACAGTTCTGCCAACAGCTGCCTGCCCTGAAGATGGTCGGAGCGGGGGCAACACCCTTTCTTTCTCTCTTGCTCTGTGCTTTAGAGAGCTGGAATTTCCTCAAGCTTTTGGAAGGAGCCGAGCAAACGCTACTTCCACACTCCTCTTCCAACCAAAGCCTCTCCTCTATGTGGTTCAGATCAGCACAGGAGAAGGCCCTATCCGCCTCACACCACCAGAGACTGCTACAAGACAAACACCAGCTAGATGCTGGAGATTCCGAGGAAGCTCTGCACAGTCACTGTCCGTACAGATGCCCGGATCAGAGAACGGACAGCGCCAGGAGGCAGGCCATATCTGAGCCAGGTGTGTATATTCTGAATGCTGGTGACACACGGTCTGCAGAGCTGTTTTGTTTTGCTTGGGGATTTTCTTCTGTAGGAAGAAAATCAACAACAGAACATCCCTCTAATGCAGGAGCCATGAAGTCATGCTGCCTATGGTCATGATGATAAAATGAAGCATGCATGCCTGTAACTAGCCTTCACTATAAAAGTGAAATACAAGTTTAGAGAAGCAGTTGTGGCCCTGAGGAAGGTGGAATTCGCTCTCTTTACAACAGCATGTTCTACAGCACACAAAGACCATGCACATGGATAGGACCAGAGGCTCCCAGAGATCTCAGATTGAGGATGAAGACCTTTCCTGGGGAAAGGAAACAAAACAGTTTTAGAAAACCCAGACAGCAAATCTAGGAGCAAGTGTGCTTGTTTGTATTTGCAGCTACACTGGAGGACAGCGCAGGAGGCTCATGAGTTTGAGGCCA
The DNA here is from genome assembly GCA_902168325.1 of Peromyscus nudipes. NCBI lineage: Eukaryota > Metazoa > Chordata > Mammalia > Rodentia > Cricetidae > Peromyscus > Peromyscus nudipes. The sequence continues at coordinate 82,398 of CABHPH010146415.1, forward strand.
GCTTGGGCAAGATCGTGAGACCTTGTTTCTTACAAAGTAAAAGAAGAACAAGGCAATAGTAACCTTAGTTTAGATGCCAGCACAGAATGAAAAGGAACAACATGAACAGAGAGTAGAAAGAAAAGCTGTATGAAGCATAGAGGAGTGAGAAATGCCTGCTCTTTTTTATGCTGGGAATGGAATGTAGGACCTTGTGATTATGCAGCAAGTACTTTGCTAAGTTATTTCCCTGGCATCTTGACTCTTATTCTAAAAGTCACAGCCAACAAATGAAATTAGACATAAATAAAAAATAAGATCTAGATAGAAGCCAATGCTGTTTGTGGAAGAGTGTCTATGTCTATGTCTACTCAAAAGATGACACTTCTTTTTAAGTAAAGAAGCACAATAAAATATGGAGGCCTATTTTGTCGTTAATATAATTGCTAAAGGGACGCACACTAAACCTCCACAGTAATTACCTGCAGGTAGGAGGTGCGATGTTAAAGACGGATTTAACTGTCCTCTCTGCTTTTCAGTGCATTTCTTTCCCTCCTTCCTTTTTGAGACAGGGTTTCTCTGTGTGGCTCTGGCTCCCTGGAACTCACTCTGTAGACCAGGCTGGCCTTGAACTCAGAAATCCACCTGCCTCTGCCCCCTCCCGCCCCCCCCCCCAGTGCTGGGATCAAAGGCGTTTGCCATCATGTCCAGCCTCTTCAGTGTATTTCAGACTCTCCTGTAACCAGCATATATTCTTTTTGGAACCACAGAAGGATATAAGAAGTATATCCACTTTTATATGCCTACATGCATATACACAAAAGTAAGAAATAATGTAAAGTGACAGAAAGAAACCACCAGACACTGGATTTTTAGCAGAACCGATGCTCTAGCCAGTATACAGACATCTAGCAGTGAACAAAGAATAAGGTGGTACCCATGCTAGGCAAAGTAAGGAATGCCTGTAAATAATTACAAGGCAGAATATGACTGGCGTCTTGGAGAAATACAAAGAGATAGAAGGTTCCAGAGAGTGAGGGATGAGTGGTCCATTAGGGCACACAGGAAAGGATGAATGGGCAAGCTGAGACTTGGCAGAGGCATGTGGAGACAGACATCCTGGAAGGACAGGAAAGTATGAGGAGATCTTACAAGTGTGGTAACCATCGGTAGAGGTCTGTTTGCTGGATCCTGGGCCCCATGAGCTAATGCTCAATGGCAGATAAGAGCAGGGTTGAGGAAGTCATGGAATGATTGAGAAGCTAAGCATGGACTCTGTCACCTAAGAGCATGATGCTGAGGACCTGATGCTGGTACCTGTTTGGCTAAAAGCATCAGGACACTGCTAGAGCTGGACATGAGGGCAAGCACTCTGTACAGCAACAGGAAATCAAAGCCCCAGCTTCCTGCTAATTACAGTGAGGTAAAACTAGATGCATCTTATCAATAAGGAAATCAAAGCCCCAGCTTCCTGCTAATTACAGTGAGGTGAAACTAGATCTCATCTTATCAATAAGGAAATCAAAGCCCCAGCTTCCTGCTAATTACAGTGAGGTGAAACTAGATCTCATCTTATCAATAAGGATATCAAAGCCTCAGCTTCCTGCTAATTACAGTGAGGCAACACTAGATCGCATCTTACCGAAAACTTTGAATGGACTCTTTCAGAAGTCAAGGAGAGCCAGAGAAAATGCCAGGTCAAAGGAGGAGGAAATGAAACAGATGGCATGGGGGAGCAAGCATCTCCGTCCAGTTCTGACCCTGCTTCTGCAGGAGAACAGGCAAGAAGCATATAAGGAAATGAAAGTCACTCTCAAAATGGAATCTCCTGAAGACATGCTCGCCAGTCCACTGCAGACATACTGAATCAGAATGCATATTTAAAGCACATTACTGTTAGGAATTATAAAGTTCAAGGGGTATGGGGTAATGTAAGATCATGGTATTTTATTTTTATTAAAGATTTCTGTGTGTGTGTGTGTGTGTGTGTGTGTGTGTGTGTGTGTGTGTGTGTGTGTGGTGTCTATGTATTGGTATGCTTGCAAAGGCCAGAAGAGGGTATGAGATCTGGAGTTACAGGTGGCTGTGTGCCACTGAGCATGGCTGCTGGGAATTAACTTGGGTCCTCTGGAAGAGAAGCAAGGACTCTTTCTTTCCCTCTTTATTCTTCTCTCATAGGATACATTCTGACCATAGCCTCCCCTCCTCCCAGCACTTCCCCTCCTTCCCACCCTCCTAGATCCACTGCTCCTGTTTCCCTTCAGAAAACAGCAGGCCTCCCAGTGATATCAACTGAACATGGCATAACAAGATGCAATAAGACTAGGCACAAACCCTCATATCAAGGCTGGACGAGGCAGTCAGTAGGAGGAAAAGGGTCCCTAAGAGCGGGTAACAGAGTCAGAGACACCCCACTTCACTGTTAGGAGTCTACTAAAAACCCCAAACTAAACAAGCACAGCACATATGCAGAAGACTAGTGCAGTTCCATGCAGGCTCTGTGGTTGCTGCTCCAGTCTCTGAGCTCCTACAAGCCCTGCTTAGCTGATTTTGTGGGCCATGTTCTCCTGGTGTCCTCGACCCCTCTGGCTCCTACAGTCCCTCCTCCTCTTCTGCAGGATTCCCTGACCTCCGCCTGATGTCTGGCTGAGGGTCTCTGCATCTGCTCCCATCAGCTGCTGGAGGAAGCCTCTCTGATGATGATTGGGCTAGGCACCATCAATGAGTATAGCAGAATATCACTAGGAATCATTTCACTGACTTTTTTTTTGACATTTTTGATTCTATCCTAGGTCTCTGAGCCATCCATCTTTTGGATCTTGGCCATCCAGGCAGTGTTGGGCATGGACTCCTCATGGCTTTGGTCTTAAATTAGATGGCTGGGCACTCCTATTAGCTCCAAGGCACCATTACCACAGCATATCTTGCAGGCAGGATGGGTTGTGGGTCATAGGTTTTACAGCTGGGTTGGTGTCCCAGTCCCACCACTGGGAGCCTAGCCTGGTTAGGGTCATCCTCATAGGTTCCAGAAAGTTCCCACTGCACTATGTTTCCACATCACCCCGTAAATGCCCACTTATTCCAGCCATCTCTCTCCATACTCTCTCCCTCTGTCCCTCCCTTCCCCACCTATTCCCATCCCCACCCATCCCCAGTCTGCCCACAAAATCTGTTCTATTTCCTCTTCCCAGGGAGATCCATGCATTTTCCCTAGACCTCTCCTCTTTATCTAACTTCTCTGGGTCTGTGATTATAGTGTGGTTATCCTTTACTTAACAGCTAACATCCACTAATAAATGAGTACATATCATGTTTGTCTTTCTGGGTCTGGATTGCCTCACTCAGGATGATTTTTTCTAGTTTCATCCATTTGCCTGAAAAATTCATGAAGTCATTTTTTCTAACAGCTGAATAATACTCTATTATATAAATATACTACATTTTTAAAATCCACTCTTTAGTTGAGAGATAACTAGGTTGTTTCCAGTTTCTGGTTATTATGAATAAAGCCTCTATAAACGTAGTTGAGCAAATGTCCTTATGGTAGGATGGGCATCTTTGGGTATATGCCCAAGAGTGGTATAGACAGATCTTGAGGTAGATCAACTCCCAATTTTCTGAGGAACCACCATATTGACTTCTATAGTTGCTGTACGAGTTTGTATTTCCACCAGCAATGGAGGAGTGTTCCCCTTGCTCCACATCCTTTCCAGCATAAGCTGCCATTTGTGTTATTGATCTTAGCTTATTCTGACAGGTGTAAGATGGAATCTCAAAGTAGTTTTGATTTGCATTTCCCTGACTGTAACATAAATCTTAAAAGGTCTTATTAATAAAAAACCTGGAGCCAGATATTAGGGAGAAAACTAAGAGATCAGAGGAATTGAACAAGCCACAGCCAACCTCACCTCGCCAACTTCTTAGCCTATCCTGTTTCCACGAATCCTCAGATTGAAAGTCTCTGAGTCCTCACCCGAGGGTCTCAGTTGAACTGCTGCTAAAAGCCTCTAGTTCTTGGTTCTCACGCCTTATATACCTGTCTGCTTCCTGCCATCACTTCCTGGGACTAAAGGCATGTGTCCTTCCCAAGCAAAGACATGATCTCAAGTGCTGGGATTAAAGGCGTGTGCTACCACTACCTAAACTCTATGTTTAATATAGTGGCTGTTCTGTTCTCTGACCCCCAGATAGGTTTATTGGAGTGTACAATATATCAACTACACCTGATGGTCAATGATGTTGAACATTTCTTTAAGTGTTTCTCAGTCATTTTAAATTTCTCTAATGACAATTCTCTGTTTAGATCTGTAACCCATTTTTAAATTGGATTGTTTGGTTTGCTGATGCCCAGTTTCTTGAGTTCTTTATATATTTTGGATATATATCAGATGTGGAGTTGGTGAAAATCTTTTTTCATTCTGTTGGCTGCTGTTTTGTCCTATTGGTGGTGTCCTTTTCCTTACAGAAGCTTTTTAGTTTCATGAGGTCCCATTTGTTAATTGTTGATCTTAGTGCCTGTGCTATCGATGTTCTGTTTAGGAAGTTGTCTCCTGTGTTGATGTGTTCAAGGCTGTTCCCCACTTTCTATCAGGTTCAGTGTATCTGGTTTTGTGTTGAGGTTTTTGATCCACTTGCACTTGAGTTTTGTGCAGGGTGATAAATATTAATCTATTTGCATTCTTCTACACACAGATATCCAGTTAGACCAGCACCATTTGTTGAAGATGCTTTTCTTTCCATTGTGTATTTCTGAATTCTTTATAAAAAATCAGGTATCCATAGGTATGTGGATTTATGTCTGGGCCTTTGATTCAATTCCATTGACCAATGTGTCTGTTTTTATGTCAAAACCAAGTGTTTTTTTTATAATTATTGTTCTGTAGTACAGCTTGAAATCAGGGATGGTGATGTCTTTGGAAGTTCTTTTATTGTTCAGGATTGTTTTAGCTATCCAGGGTTTTTTGTTTTTCCATATGAAATTGAGTATTGTCCTTTCAAGATCTGTAAAGAATTGTGTTGGAATTTTGATGGGGATTGTGTTAAATCTGTAGATTGCTTTCGGTAAAAATGATAGCCACTTTTACTATGTTAATCCCACTGATTCATGAGCATGGGAGAGCTTTCCATTTTCTGGTATCTTCTTCAATTTCTTTCTTTAAAGACTTGAAGTTTTTGTCATACACGTCCTTCACTTGCTTGGTTATGGTCACCTCAAGATAGTTTATATTGTTTGTGGCTATTATGAAGGGTGCTATTTCCCTGACTTCTTTCTCAGTTCATTTGTCATTTGTATATAAGAGGGCTACTCATTTTTGTTTTTTAGTTTGAGTTAATCTTGTATCCAGCCACATCACTGAAGGTATTTATCAGCTGTAGGAGTTCCCTGGTAGAATTACTGTCATATCATCTGCAAACGATGATACTTTGACTTCTTCCTTTCCAATTTGTATCCCCTTAATCTCCTTCAGTTGTCTTACTGTTCTAGCTAGAACTTCAAGTACTGTGTTGAATAGATATGGAGAGAGTGGACAGCCTTGTCTTGTTCCTGATTTTAGTGGAATTGCTTTGAGTTTCTCTCCAATTAATTTGATTTTGTCAAAGGCTTTTTCGGCATCTAAGAGATGACCATGTGGTTTTGGTTTTCCTTCAGTTTGTTTATATGGTGGATTACACTGACTGATTTTCGAATGTTGAACCCTCCCTGCATCTCTAGGATGAAGCCTACCTGACCATGGTGGATGATTTTTTTGATGTGTTCTTGGATTCGGTTTACAAGTATTCTGTTGAATATTTTTGCATCTATATCCACAAGGGAAATTAGCACATAATTCTACCAGACTTTCAAAGAAGAGTTAACACCAATATTTCTCAAATTATTCCACAAAATAGAAACAGAAGGAACACTGCTAAATTCATTTTATGAGAACACAGTCAACTTGATAACCAAACCACACAAAGATTCAACAGAGAAAGAATTGCAGCAAGCACTCTTAACCAGTGAACCATTATCTCCACCTCCAAAATCATGGAGTTTTAAAGTGAAAACTACCCACTGTAGATAAAGTGTGTGTGTGTGTGTGCAGGGGGGGAGTGAGCAGCCCATCAGCTGCCATCTGTGTGACAATAGGGAAATTAACTAGCCTTTCAGAATCTCAGTGATCCTGTCTGTAAAATGCGGTTGATCATAGCATCCACATCTCTGTGGGTCTCGTGAAATTTCAATTAGTTTGCATACACAAAGCACCCAACTGGCACTGTCTATGTGACTGGTGTGAATAGCAAGAAGGCCTTTGGTGCTCTATCAGGACCAGTTTGGGTGGGAACAGGAAGGGCAACATCAGAAGAGAGGAGGGAAGTCACAGAGCTGGTGTGCGGTTCAGAACGAGAACTCCAAGAATGGCTGACATTTATTCCCGATGTAACTGAAACGTGTTCACATCTATCGAGCCAGCCCAACTTGAGATGATGCTTTAAAAGACTGCACCCCAGTGATAACGGCAAGTGACCAAGGAAAAAGCGGAGGCAAGAAGCACACGGTTCCCTAAGCATTTGCTTTCATTAAGAGGGTAAAGTAATTCATTATCAACAATTACTCATGTCTAACAGGAGTAAGTGGGGGTGTGAAACTGTGGGCCTTTTTTGGTACATCGATCATGGTAGGGGACATTGGATTTTTTTTTTTTTTTTTGCTATGAATTTTACTGTTAAATTCACTTAGCAAAGCCATTTTACACATCAGACAGGTGTCAACGGGAGACAGAAAGACTATTCTGTTCAGGGTTGGATGAAGAAAATGAATTTCTGTTTATGCCCCACCTTATGTTTCAAAGAGGATTTGAAGCAGCTTATGGATATCTTATTCAAAGGAGACAATTAGACACAGAACATACAAGAGAATATCGGATGTGGGTAATCAATCTGAAAACAAGAGGGTAACGTGTCACAAGCTGGGCGGTGGTGGCACACGCCTTTAATCCCAGCACTTGGGAAGCAGAGCCAGGTGGATCTCTGTGAGTTCAAGGCCAGCCTGGTCTACAGAGTGAGTGCCAGGACAGGCTCCAAAGCTACACAAAGAAACCTTGTTTCAAAAAACAAAACAAAACAAAACAAAACCAAAGAGGCAAGTCACAAAAAGTTCTGAGCTTCCTGGAAGTCACAGCAAAGACAGAAACCTCTCTCACTCAGAGATCGGTCTGCTAGCAGACTGACAGTGAATTTGTTTCTAAGGAGAAGGGAGCTACTTTTTGGTCCTAAGAAAAAAATTTCTCCTAAGTTCTATTAAAAGAGACACTGACAGACTGATCAAAAAATCTCAGCAGCCTCTGCAAGACACTCCACATTCTCCTTGACTGGTTTTCACTGTCCATCAGAGGGAGTTAAAGGCACAATGCCAGGGCACAGACCAAGAAATGCAGGGCTGAGAGGGGTTAGGCAAGGCAGGCCAAGTGTGTTCCTAGCTGTCTGGCTAGGCTCGACCCAGGAATGAAATTTAAAGCGTAGACATCTCTTGGGGTAACTCTTGGACAGAAAATAGTTTGAAATTATACTTTCAAGCTCAAACCTGAAGCAGGCTACTCTGCTCTGCTGGTTAAGGTGGTTGCTCTCACAATGGTCCTGGTTTTCTTAGGAAACACCCTGTGGGCAGCAAGGCTGTTGGAATGGAAGATTGTAGACTAGTAGCCAAATGTAAATCTCTAAAAACTTTATTTACGCATACGTGTATGCCTGCCTGCTTGTCTAAACGTGTACCACATGCATGCAGTGTCCGGAGAGGACAGAAGAGGGCGTAGGAGCCTTTGGAACTGGAATAACAGTTGTGAGTCATGACTAACAGAATGTGGGCTTGTAGATTAAGACGCAGATCTGGGTTTAAATGTCACCTCTGGCAAGCATTAGCTGTGGGACCTCAGACCATCAGTGCATGGGACCCATTCAGAACTCACATATGTTTTCTGAGCATCCACAGGATGAGGCACAGCCAAGCAACACCTACCTCATCTGGCTGTCTGTAAATATTCAATATGCAGCTGCATCTCAAATAGCTCAGCACAGCATACGGTAAGCATTTAATAAATGTTAGAACTAATAATAACAACAGTAAAATAACAGCCACAACAGAAGAC
>CABHPH010146416.1:0-48371 GCA_902168325.1 Peromyscus nudipes
TCCCCGTGCGGCTCCTCGGGGTCCCGCGCCCTCACTCTGGCCCTGCCCCCGGCCTCCGGCTCGCCCTCACCGGCGCCCCTCCATCTCTCCTGACCCTGCGGCAGCCCCCAAGGGTTGCAGGGGACGTCCTGCGAGCGGGAGGGCACGGCGAGGAGGCGGAGGCGCAGAGTGCGGAGGGATGCTCTGCTGAGCCGGGGCCGGCCTGCCGCAGCCCCTTACCTCTCGCCCTCGCCTTCGCCCCGTGGCCGGCGAGTACTTCCTCGGCCTCCGCGCATTCAGCGGAACCGGCGGGGCGCTGCCGCGAGTGGTGGGCAGGTTTGCAGACCTGGGGGGTGGGTGCCGAGAAGGAAATGCCCTGGCCGCCCCAGGCGAGGTGAGAGTTAACTGTGCAGCCCACGGCAGCGCCGAAAACAAATCGTTTCGAATATCTGGAGCCAGTAACTTAAGTGAAATAAAAGAGGAAGCGGGAAGGAAGCTTCTTCCAAGAAGACCTGCACTCAGCTGCAGTTTAGCCTCGGGGGTTGGCGGAGGGGGAGGGATCCCACTACCCCTCAGCTGGCCGGTCCCTGGAAACCAGCCTCCTTTCTTTTTATTTCATACTGGAAAGGCCTCTGGGTTTCCACTACAAACTTCCCGCCGCCTCTCCTGTCTGCAGAGTGGCAGATTGTCAGCTGGAAGGATGATAAAGTACCACTGTGGCTTGTAAAAAAAAAAAAAAGAAAGAAAAAAAAATCAAACCCTTGCTATTATTACTCCCTTGGTTTGAAAGAATGTTCCCCCCTCGCTCATTATTATATACACGTTGAGAGTGGAGACTGTAGATGTAGAGCAGATCTATAGTCATCTCTGTGTTTCTGCTCTAAAACGAGGAACCCATGGGGGGAGCCGGGGGGGGGGGGGCTCTCCCATGCTCTTGGCTACAGCGTCTGGGTTCCGGATTCCCCAGAATTCCTGGAGAGAGCAGCACGAAGTAAAGCTCACTGCTTACACCAAGCCCCTCGTGCCTAAGGGAGGCCTTTCCAGTGTGTTGCCCTTTGTTCCTTTTCTAGACAAGAAGGGCCACCGTGTGGGGCCGCCAAAAATTTAGCCCCTTTGATAGAAGTCAACCTAGGAGCACCCCTTTTTGACTTCACCCACACCTGACAGAGAATTAACAAAGTTCTGGTCGCAGGTAGAAAGTCAAAAGGCCAATTCGAGTCCTTTCCTGTCTGAAACTGGACAGACCACAAAGCTCTTGGTCCCCGTCCTTTTCTTCCTCCAGCTTTGGAATAGTTCTTCCTTATTAACACCTATAACTAATGTGAAAATATCAATCGCTCAATGAAGGCAGAGTCTGCATCAAATCAGTGGTAGAAACGGAATTGTTATTTTACAAGCCAACAACTTCCCTCCTTTACCTCCCCCCCCCAACTTCGTCGAAGACTACAAAAGAACAAAGAGAATATGAATATAGGAAAAAGTACAGGTGTGAAGGGCTGGAGTCCAAAATCTTAGTCTACAGTGTATTTGGAGAGAAGGAGGGGAAATCTGCCTTACAGATACCTACTTAGCATAAGCCCTCTTGGAAATGTTTGCTCTGGCAAAAGTGAGCGGTAGACATCACATGGAGACAGCCTTCCCAGGAACAAAGGCTGGGGATGGAGGGTGGAGGAGAGAGAGGAACAGCCTCGGTCTGGAAAAACTGCAAGTTCCAAGGCCTGAACAAGAAATGTGTCCTGTTCCTTCAGCTCCTGGCTGCAGCTGGGAGTCTTCTCCAGAAAGGAGACCTCCGCCCCTCACAGGGATCTGGCTTGGCTTCCCTTCCCTTCCCACCACATCTGTTTATACAAAAGAGGCCGCTGAAGAACAAACAGAACCATGTTTACTGCGGGTCCCATGCTGTGCTCAAGGCTGGGGATACAGATTCAAGCCTCCTCCGAGTGGCTGAAGATAAATAGGTCCCAGGAAAGGCAAGAGAGTGAGGGGGTTTAGAGCCGGGAGGGAGGTTTATTCTTAAACGGTCTCTCCAAAAAAGCTATGTAGAAACAGACAGAGGTATATTTGAATTTCAACTCTGGGGCCCCATGTTCACATTTAAGTGTACTTGAGCCTAAAGTACTTTCACTGTGGGTATTTTTGAATTTTTTTTGTCACAAATGATGTATTTTCTGTTTGGGGACTTTAACTAGAGGGCAGATGCGTTAGTATTTTATTTCCAGTGGATGTTTCGGTGAATAGAGCCCACTTGGAGAATGGGGGCTTTGGAAGAAACCCAAAATGTTGTTGTAGATACTGTTTTTGCCTAAGCTGTGATAGATATAAAATGAAAAGGAATAGTTTTCCCTGGTAAAATGTAGACGAGCTAATGAGACTCTTTATTGGAAGAACTTACTACTTTATATTTTATGGAGCTGTTCCCATTACACAGCCATTGGGGGTCTGACCTGAATCAAGCACTGAGACTGGTCAGAATGTAAACCTTGGGACAAAGAAAAGAAGGTAGGAACAGAGGGAAGGGAAGGGGAGGGAGAGAAAAGACGGCGAGGCGCTGGCACGCAGGCTCTAGAATTGGGGTGCCAGAACTGAAAGTCAAGGGGTTTGGGTTTGTTGAGTTGCCGTCGCATTTGGCTTGGGGTTTGGGTGAGTTTTTGTTTCGTTTTGGGGTTTGAGGGCTTTTATTTGTTTGGGTTTTGTTTGGTTTTTGTTGTTTTGTAAAGGAACAAGAGACTGCCTAAATTTAATAATAATAATAATAATAATAATAATAATAATAATAATAAATGAAGCTGCCATAGGTTTTGTATGTCCTAAAGATCGGAGAGAGGGAGAAGCAGCTTGTCCTACTGAGAGCTGAACAGAACCACCAGCCAAGGAGAGGGCCCCTGAAGAAAGCAGCTACATGAGGGGCACCTGGTCTCCCTGGAAGGCTGGCCTGTTGGTTGGCTAGTTTGTGCTAAATCCACAAAGTATGGCAAGTAAGAATCATATGTGCTCAACACAGCACACACACATGCGCTTGGCAGACTTCATCTTCATTCTGCTCCCCTGGAACTGGAAGCCTCTCATATACACCTAGAAGCAAATCTATGGCATCTCTCTGAGCTCTCCTTGCTTGAGGACCAAGAGAAACTTGACTTAACTTGATCAATACATGACATATTCTCAAGACATGGCTGGAACCCAGAGATGGCTTTGGGGAACCAATAGAATCTCAATCTCTCTCTCTCTCTCTCTCTCTCTCTCTCTCTCTCTCTCTCTCTCTCTCTCTCTCTCTCCTCCAACTCCTCCTCCTCCTCCTCCTCATCATCATCATCCTCATCATCATCATCCTCATCCTGCCATTCCTCTAGAAAAGAGCTAGCTCTGTGGATGGCCTTCCTGGAAGATAACGGGAGCCTCCTCAAGCTCTCCTAGCCCTTCTTCCCTCTCCTCACCATCATTTCTCACAACACCATTCTTCCCTGTTCCAGGGAAGCTGCAGATACCTCATTCAGTTAGCTTCTCCTTCCAGAGGCTTCCAGGGTGTCTAGGGTTTGCCAATAAACCCTGCAGGCTTTTTGCTTGCAAATTAGATGTTAATATGTCAAGCCCCAGGACAGTATAGATTTTTAAATCAACCCAGGAGCTTCAGTGTGCTCAGACCTTTCCTTCTCCCTTCACAGGTAGCTCAGAGTGGCTCTAGCCTGGGATCCAAGGTACCTTTCTATTTTTTTTCCCCCTCATTCTCCAGGTCCTGAGCAGATGGTGCGGCTGTGCTGGCTGTCATCACTCCTCCTATGTTTCCATGGAAACCTGGGGCATAGGGACCATCTCTGCCTTGGGCTCCCTGACAGTATCCTCTGGTTAAGAACTTCACTATGGCCCCTCCTCCTTACTTTCCTGCTGTCCGGAGCTTTGCAGAACATTCTGGGCCATGGGCAGCCAGGGGCATTTCAGAGTTCCTCTGAGAACATGCTCCCTGCAAACAGTTGTAAATTGACTGGGAAGGGGGAGGGGAAACCAATACCCCAGTCAGGTGGCTGAAGCCAGTTTGGGATGGCAGCATATATGGAAAAATCTGTCCCCTCAGCCACCTTCCATAATGGCTGAGAATCGCACAGATGTCAAATTCGAAGCTTCTAAGGTTTTGTCTGTTGTCAGGCAACCAATATTTATTGAGTGTGAGTGTATGATTGAGGTTTTACACTGTACTCATACCCTACCACCTGGAAATGTGCATTCCATTAATTTTTTTTTTTAACAAAACCAGGTTTTCCCTAAGGAATGCACTTTCTTCAAAGTTTCCAACATCCTCCTGGCTACATAATTCATTTATATAGCCACTAAGACATTAATTAGATTCAGAAGTCCGTGGAAACAGCAGAGCTAGGCGAGGTCAGAGGGCAAGCAGGGCAAAGAAAAGAGAGGGGAAATGACCCCTGGGAGAGGGTGAGGAAGTGGAGGGAAATTTTTCATGCCTTTCAAGTATCAAACAAGACAAAGACAATTTCAAAATGCGGTCAACTACCATAACACTTTTTAGAGAATTAAAGTATTGCCAAATTTAAAGAGTCTGTTAATGTTAAAAAACAGAAGTTGATTTGCATGATAATTCTATGCATATACATCTTTAGTGTTATTGTTTCTCGTAAGCTGCTACAAAGATTCGGGGGTGGGGGGGTGGGGGGTGCAGCTTATCATATTTTTAAAAAGATAAACCAAAGTAGTCAGTCCTACTCAGGGTGGAAATACAAACAAAAAAGACCATCTTTTCATAGAAGTGAGCCAGAAGAGTACCTCTTATCACAATTCACGTATTTCATGTCACACTGACTTGCTGGCAGACTAATCCATCATTTTGTGATATGAGAAGAACAAGAATCAACCACCCAGACTAAACTATAATATTCCCACTGGCTCTTTGGCATGCTTCTTCGCGATGCACGCTGGCCAACTTTGCAAGATGCAAGGACCCTGAGCCTGCTTGGAGTAGTGGTGAACTAGCCCTACAAGAGCCAGCATCTCTATCCACTGTCTATGGAGCCTGTTCTGCATATCAACTCCATCTCATCCTCCCAAAAGCACATAAGGTATGTTGCCATGGTTTTCCTTTTCGAGTGAGTACACTAAGGAACAGATAAGTGTCACTAACCAAAGCATGGCAGATTGGGGATCAGATCTGGTAGCCACAACACCATATGCCACCCTGTAGCTTTTGCCTTAATTATCTATAGCATCGGAGCATCCCCATGCTCACAGGTGCTTAAATAATAAATGTAATGCAGACCCAGTCAAAAGCCAGAGAAAGCCCTCTCCACCCGGCTTTGCAATTCTCCTTCCCTCTAGCTGTGTCTCCGAGATCTGCCAGAACACAGCATCCATCAGGGAGGCTCACACACTCTCGACCCAGGCTTAGGAGTCTTCCTTTGCAGCAGGAGGATAGATAGACTGGATGTTCTTTGTCTCTGACAGTTCTAAAGTGTGAGCCTTCTGGTCTTAGTTGTTCTTCCTGAGTGCTGCCAGACAGGACTCCCTGACATATGTCAGGAGAGCCGTAAACCTCTTCTTATTTAAAGGTAAGACCTCCTGTTGGCCTGTAACCAACCTCAAGGTGTTGTTTTGTTCTAAGCAGGATTGCTGTGCTGTCTGTTGAGCGAGCGTTAACAGACAGCAAGAACAATGTGTCCAGGAGGAAGTGACTTAGGTTCCACCTTGAGGTGGGAGGGGGAGGTTCGCAATTTGAGAGAGAAGTCACAACATGACGGAGGGCGCTAAATCTTTTCTTCTAGCACAAGAGACATGCTAGTGTAAATGTGATGGTCCTCAAGCAGCCTCAGGAGGCCAGTGATGGCTCCCAGCCTGAAACCAGAGATGTTTCAAATTGTATCTTGGGGATATCAATAGAGAAAAGGGCAGCAGTATAAGGCCCTCATAAAGTCCTTCGAATGGAGACATCCTCCGTAGCTTAGAGTCCACACTGGAGGTCTTCAAGTAAAGCCTACCTCACCAAAGCCAGAGACAGACAAGTGTGGCACACATTGCCAGTTGCCTGGCTAACACCTGTCTGCCCTCCTGCTTAACAACAAAACTTAAGTCTGGTTTGGAGAATTAATAAGCCTGGCTGTTGTTATAGTTAGATACATTTAGATACAGCTAAATCACTGTATTTCTGCTCTTTCTTCACAAGAACGGGACATGTGACACAATTCTGGCCAATGAGACATGAGTTTATTGCTAGCTACAGTTTCTCAGAATGTTCTTTTACTTGCAATGGAGACTACCCTTTCCTCTAGGTCACTTCCTTCTTCTTCCTGTCCAGAATTCAGTTTGAGACCTGAGAAAGAGCAGCTGCTGTGGACTTGAAGAGCCAAAGCAGACACTAATTTGGCGGATCAGAAGTTAAAAGAATGCCAGGTTCATGTTTCTGTCTTCCTGCAGTTGCCCTATCTTCCAGCTTCCTGCCTACCTCTGTCTGTACTTTTCAGAGCACAATAAGAGCCTGTGTGGATGCATCACTCCTATCATGCTTTGGTTATTGCAGCGGATGCATTAGAGAAGCCGCAGCTCCTTGAGTGTACCCCACACATTGCAGTACATAGTCAGGTCTACCAAGTGTCCCAGCTACCAAGTGACCTGACCCGAGCAGCTGCGCCAGAGAACCAATTGTGACTTACAAAAGACTATGATTGCTTCCTTAAAATACAGTCTTGCCTTCTGGGCTCATTCCAGTTGTAAGAATGTCAATTAATAAGAAACTCATGCTCATTTGTCCAAAGACTGATTAATCTGGCTCCAGTATTTGTAGGATATTCCATATTATTAGTTGTTCTTTATTTCCACATTATTTATTAACCAGGTTAAGTTATTGTTACAACCTCACAGGGATACCGAAAGATCTCAGTTATGGAAAACAGCGAAGGAATAATAGTAGTCAGGCTTTCTTGTGTTCTTGCCACAGTCACAAAAATATGCATGCTTCAGACTTTGTCATTGTTTCTACCAATAAACTAATTACCACTGTATGAAGCTCGTTTACTTCAGAAGGAGTTTAGAGAAACAGCTAATTAAGTACAGTATTTTGAAATTTAAACTGTATTACAGGGTTAGAACCCTATAATGAAATTGCAGAAGCTTAAAAGTGAAGAGAAACCATAGCAAGCTCTCTGTAGCTAGTGGCTAGCCTCCTAAGGGATTCGGCATCTCCCCCACATCAGTGGTACCTGCAGCCTTGGGGTGAGCATTTCTAACAATGTGGAGCGAGCTGCCTCTCTCAAAATACTCCTCTGCACCATTTCTAAAGAGCTCCAGCCTGGCTAGGACCACACTTTTCCTTATGTTTATGGGATGCACATTGATTTCTGAGTCTTCCTAGAACATCATCAGAGTACAGTAAGCACTACAGCTTAGCATTCCATCTCCCCGGAGCCCTCCTGTCAATCCTCCATACACAGAGTCTGTTGGTTCCTATGATCTACTCAGTACTCTGGCAGAGAGGAGTCCCTGGGGATGTCATACAAAGAAACAGAGCTGGACGTGGGAATGAGAGAAACCCCAACTTCTTGCTTTCTTAGAAGAAGGGAGCTTCAGACAGAAGCTGGAGCTGACCAGAGAAGGAAAATGCTCACCACAAGATAGGGAGGCAGGAAACTACTGAGAAGGGAGATACCTGACCCCCGCCCCCCATGGTCCCAAGGGAGAAGCTGCACAATGGGAAGTAGAAAATAGAGGGAGATTGTGGAGAGAGGTTGGGAGTAAATAGCGGAGGGGTCTCACTTAAAGCTTCATGCTAAAGAGCCAGCCCTGACCATCCACAGAAGCAATGAAAACAGAATTTCCAAGGGTCCCCAGTGTTCTCCCATGGCTCCACCTTTCTCTAATGCTTATTCTAATTCTTTCCACTGGGCACAGACAGTTACAATTTTATACATTTAGGGTTGGTTTTCGTTACTCTCTAGGCACCAATATTAGGTTTAGGATAGCATGGAGGGAAACCATCCTCTTGGACCTGAGGGAGTCTCAGCTAAGATGCAAAAGCTGTCACCCCTGGAGGAATGCAGCCTCAAGCCAAGACTGTACTTACAGGGACGGGGTGCTTTTCCAAGCACAGGGCATGGGGTCAGGTCCCAAGGGAGTACTCAGTGACCGCATTTCAGATATTGATTTCCCAGACAAGCGTGGAGAGCCTAGTGTGTGTTAAGTAATGGGTTGAGAAAGGAGATAAGGAGACATTCAAAGTTAAAAAACAAACAAACAAACCAAAACCTTAGTCAGAAGGTCGTGTCCATACAGCTTTATTCACTTACTCATCCTTGAATTTAGCAAATATGTGTCGAGCCCGATAAGCAGCATCAAGGTTACCACCCTAAGTAAGGCAGACGTGTCCTCACCAAGGAAGCTAGATTCAGTCACGTTATAATGCATTCAGACTATGATGAGGGAGGTACATGTACTCAGGGGGATCCCTGTACAAAGACTGGCTAATTTGTATTCCAAATCAAGAACTGACTCATTTGGGATCGTGAATGAGGGGAAGAACAAACCAGATACATGACCTACCACAATATGTATCAGTCTGCTAGACAGAAGAATGCTTAAGGAGAAAGAATGGGTGGGGGGAACCACTGGAGCCCTCTTTGGGGGAGTCTTGATATCAAAGTTAATATCTGGGTTGATGGAATGGAATAAAAGCCAAAGTGAGTTCTATAATAGAAGAGTTGTCCAGGCAGAAGGAAAAGCACATGACAGACATCAGAGGCCAGAAAGAAGCCCGCCATCTATCCCAAAACAGAGAAGGCTCTATGTGATCGGAAAGCTGCCTGGGGGTGTGAGATGGGGCTGGAGGAGAGTAGGTCAAGTGCAGTGTCCTAGAGAACGAGGGAGAAGACACAGCAGCAAGGCACGACCTGACATTGGAGCCAGGTGGAGGAAATTCTTTTCGGGGTGTTGTAAAAATGGTGTAAGTGAACAGGAAACAAACTTCAGAGATTCAACAGCATGGCCAGCGAACCCTCAGCTGCCAACGCCTTGGAGACAGCAGAGTTGAAAGAGGAAATGGCTTCTGAGAAGCCAGAGAAAGTGTTTCAGGAGCATTAGAAAAGTGGCTGGTGTGTGTGTTTGTGCGTGTGTTTTGTAGAATCAAAAAAGTCTGCAAACCCCTTCCTTAGGCTCAGGGCTGGCTATCTCATTAACACAGCCTACAGCAAAATGAAAATGTAGAGAGCCTTACTCATAAATTATGAAGAATGTCAAAATACTGACAGCAAGCTTTAAACTAAGACAGGGTCCTTACAAGTATGAGCCCTCTAACTGCCCAGGCAGCTGCTCCCTCCTCAGCAGCCCCGGTGACATCTTCCTGCTCTTGTACCTTTTCACTGACTGAGTGGGTAGATGTTGGCTTCTTGGAGCCTGGTGTCATAAGGACCCCCTGACAAGGATACTTGGGAGCTCAGCGCCATGCCAGCCCTCTAACCTCGAGTTCATTCCATAAGGAAAAATTATTATATTTTCTGATTATATTGCTAAGAGATACCTAGGAAAGCACAAGCCATCAAGAGCAGGATATAATAGAGGGGATATGTGTGACTTTAAATACTCTCCAGTTTCCCTCTCTTTTCAATGGAAAGTGGTCAAAAACACACTTTCCTTTGCTAAACAAGATGATGATAGCGATGCAGGTGAGGAAAGGGGGAAATGGCTTCCCAGCATGAAAAATCTGACCTGGTCAGACTGGGATGAGAAGGAGCGAGGTAACACTGTCACGAAGGAATGAGATTTGGAAGAAAGACAGAAATATGTAAGTGGGGCTTCGGAGAGTCTTGTAATACAATGCTGTCACATTTCCCATCTTCCTGATTAGTGAAAACAACGAACTGGATTCGGGCATATTTTGAGGAGCATGTATGAGGCTCTCAGTTCAGTCCCCAGCGCCACTAACTAAATAAATGATAAATAAATAAAACATTAAAATAGCATTACTCATAAAGATTGAGGAAGCCATATGTAGGGGGTGAGGTGTGTGTGTTTTGAGAGGGGTAGCTTTCAAGTCTTTCTGCAGATTAGAGTTTCCTGGAGGACAAATTTCCAATGGCCTGCCCTACCCCAAGACACTTATTTCATCTGTGTGAGCTGGTTTGGGGGGTGTCCCTGTCTTGGGGAAAAACATCATGCACAAGTACTCAGGCATTTTTAGTCTTCTGACCCTCATCTAAGTCCTTTGTTTTGTGACCACTCCATTTTTATTGGTCTGTTTGTCTATATGCTTTTGGTACTGTCACATAATAAACACCAACGGCTTCTAGACTCACTGAGGCCCACCTTGGTTATCATTCGTGTTATGTTATGCGTTCCTACTCTTTTGTTTGCCGTCTGTGGTGGTTTGAAAGAAAATGGCCCCCAAAGGGAGTGGCACTATTAGGAGGTGTGGCCTTGTTAGAGGAAGTGTGTCACTGTGGGGGCGGGCTTTGAGGTCTCATATATGCTCAAGATAGTGCCCAGTATCTCAGACACTTTCTGTTGCCAGCAAGATACAGGATTCTCAGCTACTCCTCCAGCACTATGCTTACCTGCCATGCCCCACCATGATGATAATGGACCAAACTTCTGAACTATAAGCGAGCCACCCCAATTCAATGTTTTCCTTTATAAGAGTTGCTGTGGTCATGGTGTCCCTTCACAGCAATAGAAACCCTAACTAAGACACCATCATTGTTTTAAAAGCAGTGTCTCAAGTTACAGACATGCATACATGTGTATGTGCACAAAAAGGTCAGTTTGCCTCTTAACTGAAATGCTTTGAGTATATAGATTAGTTATTAAGAGTGTTCAGTCTTCTGGTGTCCGAGCAGAGCATGTCCCTGTTTATTTTGGTCCCCTTTTATTTGTATCTGCAATGTTTAGTGATTTGTTGCAGAGAGATTTAAATATAGACCTGACTTACTTCCTAGGTATTTGATTAAATTGATGTAATCCATCTGTAGCTTCACTTTTATTTTCTGTTCATACAGTAGTATCAGTATATTACTTGTAAATGTTGGCTTTTCTCTTTGGGAGACTTACACCTTCATGTTTTTTTTTTTTAACTTATTAGCTGACAACTCACATTTGAATACAAATAGTGATGGTGGCCATAAAAGCTATAGGGTTTACAGTGCCAGGTTGTAGGAAGTATTCCTTATGAGTTGTTAGTCAGGGAGGCCCTAGAGGGCTCTCAAACAATACCTGCTTGTGCCTGCATCCCTCTTGGTTGCCTACAGAGCTAGATGATAAGACCCTATTGCTGAAGACACCATACAACTTGGATGAGAAATCAAGATAGAACTGAGCTGGAAGCTTCCTTCTTGCCAGCTAGCCATCATAGTCCCAGAAGGTGCTAGGCAGAGGAAAACAAGGCATCAAAGTTCTCACCCAGCTATGATGCCTCCGAAGTACCATACCAACCTGCCAGGCAAGATGTGCCTTCTTATGGAATAGTGGCACAACTGTCATGGGCATAACCAGCCATTCTCTGATTGGATTGGGGGGCCACTCCATGGGACACAATCCATATGTGGTACTGTAAGCCTGCAGGAAAGGTCATAGGCCCTTCACTGGAACTTAAATCTGCTGTTTAGCTAAATTGACATAGCATTGAGCTACCCTCCAAATATATACGTCTGTATCCATAGACACTCTCAGCTTTAATCAGGGAAGCCCCTCTTTTCTAATGAATTGCAGTGAATGTAGAGGTTCATGGATATACAGAGTCCTGAGATTGAATGACAGTTCAGCACTAAGGAAGACAATTATACAGTTCCCTCTAAATCCCAGGGCAAATTTGGAAGATGGGAGAGAAAGAATGTAAGGTCTAGAAGACAGGGAGAAGAGTTGTGAAATGTCACCTTCTGGGCAATACACAGTCATTGCAATCACAAATTCTCAACAACTGTAGCACCTGCACTGGGTCTATATAAGAATGGGCCCATCAACAACCAGGCAAGAATGAGGAATGGATTCAGGAGGCCACACCCCTTACTGCTAAACTACTTCCTCTGGACAGACTTAGGAAAAGGGGGTGTTCCTGCCCCGTCAGTTGTGTGCTTACTGGTCACCCCACCAGGTTCCAAAGAATAGTTTTAAAACAATGGTCACACAGATGGTATTAGTTAAACTAAATAGGTCAAAACACCAAACCAGAAGTCAAGAATCTGAGAAAGAGATGGATAGGAAGAAATGGATATTGATAGGAGTTGGAGGGAAATAAGAAAGAGTAGGGAAGAGAGGGGCCAGAATACGTCATACACAAGAATGAAATCATCAGAGAACTAAGTTAATTAATAATATTATGAGTGTGTATGGTTCTTTTGGGACCTTTTTTTTTTTATCAGATTAAGGGATTTCCCATCTGTTGCTCCTTTGTTAAATTTACATCTATTTATTTGCCTTATCAAAATAATGGATTGATGGTGAATTTTAGGGGGAAATGTTTTTTATGTGGTTAGTTGAAACAATTATACTACATGACTCTGTTTTTCTCTTAGTGGTTAATGGAGTGAAATACACTGATTAATTTTCAGAGTTAAGAAAGCCCTGTATTCATGGAACAGACAAAAATTGGTGCCAGGGCACAATTCCACTTATGTGTCTCTGTCACTAGATTCAATTTGCCTTTTTAAAAACCATTCCAAAATAGTTTTTAAAAACCATTCCAAAAATTCTATCTGATATTAGCCTTATAAGTGACCATAATGTTCTTATTTAGGCATAACTTCATCAGGTTTTGATAAAAGAATGGTCCTGGTATCTTCTAAAACTGGACAGTTTACCTCATTTTTTTTTTTAATCCTTGGAAGAAGTTGCATTTTACTGGAATGATTTAAAAAAAATTAATAATATTCACCAGTAAAATCATCTGAGGCTGGAGTTTTAGAGTATAAATTGAACTTTTCAATACCTTTAATCCTATTTTCTATTATTTTTGGTGTTATGTTTCTCAGAAATGCACGCGAAATCATGAAAATTTCCATTTTAATTGCCCTAATATCTCTTTGATAATAACAGGATCTGTGGTTTTTCCTACCTGCCTTTCTTAATGTGTTCCTTACATGTTTATCAAGCTTTCGTCTCCCACTTTGTTAGTCATCTGTCGTTGGGACAAACATGGGAGACGCCAACTTGAAAAGGAGAAAATGTTTCATTTTGCTTGCCGTTTCAGAGGGCCCTGGTGCCTTGGCTCCGCTGATCTCTATCTGTAGCAAGGTAGAGTATCATGGCTGAGAGCCTGGGTTGGAGGAAAGCGGTCCCTTACTGTGGCCAGAGGGCAAAGAGAAGGGAAGGGCCAGCCTCTAAGTATCCCTTCAAGACCACACCCCCTTGTGACATAACTTCCTCCCACTAGGCTGTGCCTCCTAACAGCACCACGGGCCTTCGGGAACATTCAAGATACAAGCATCAGCGGACCATTATCCTTATTACTGTATCTAAAGAACCACCTCCTGGGTTCTGTGATCACTCTTGTGTGTGTTTGTTGATCTTCTATTTTATTTATTCTGTTCTCATATTTATGGTGCTTTTCATTTGACTCTTACCTGTTTTGTTTATTGATCTGGATGTATGGCTTGTTGATGTATAGCCTTGTTGTTGTTGTTGTTAGATTTGTTTATTTTTCCTCTAAGTACAGACTTAAAAATTTTTTTTTTATTTATGTGTATGCATGCATGTGTGTGCCTGCATGAGTTTATGTGCTCCATGTGCAGGTGCCTGCAGAGGCCAGAAGAGGGTGCCAGATCCTCTGGAATTGGAGTTACAGACAGCTGTGAGCTGCTTGTATGGGTTCTGGGAACCAAGCCCGGGTCCTCTGCCAGAGCAGTAAGCACTTTTAACTGATAAACAGTCTCCCCAGCCCTAAAGCACCGATTTGATGTACAGAATTCTCATCACCATTTAGTTCAAAGTACAATAGTTTCTAATGTCTGTTGTGACTTTTTTGACAGATTAATCATTTATTCAACATTATATTTCTTCATTTCCAAATGTAGACTTTTCTAATTTTCCTTTTGAAAATATCTCATAGTTCAATTACATTTAACTATACCCCTGTCTATCATTTTGATCATCTAAAATGTGTTGAAACTTCCCACAGGTATTCAATTTTGTAAAATATACTTGTGTATTAAAAGTATATTATGGTGATATTTTATTTGTGCTGAAATGTGATTTTATTTGTATGTTAATAAATAAAGTTGCCTGGGGGTCAGAGCTAATAGCAAGCCAAGTCTGGCAAGCAGAAGTCTGGCAGTGGTAGCACACGACCTTAATCCCGATCACATGACAGGCAGATCTCTGTGTGTTCAAGGATACAGCCAGCATGGAGACACACACCTTTAATCTCAATACCAACCATAGAGACCTGGAGGTCTGTATAGACAGGCAGTGACGAGGAGGTCATGTGGTTGGGTTTACAACCAATGAGAAGGGAGAACAGAAAGCCAATAAAAAGACAGACACGGGGCTGGAGAGATGGCTCAGTGGTTAAGAGCACTGGTTGCTCTTCCAGAGGTCCTGAGTTCAATTCCCAGCAACCACATGGTGGCTCACAACCATCTGTAATGAGATCTGGCGCCCTCTTCTGGCCTGCAAGGACACATGCAGGCAGAATACTGTATACATAATAAATAAATAAATAAATAAAAAACATTTAAAAAAAAAAAAAAGACAGACACACAGGAAGTAGGATGACAGCGACAGCGAGGGGTAAGGAGACGGTCTTGGTCTTAGCTCTTGGCTGCTGCTCTGACCTCTTGGGCTTTTAACTCTGCATTTGGCTCTGTGTTTCTTATTTAATAAAACCATTCAAAATTACATCTACAGTATATACATTCCGCTATTGTTGGTATGATTGATGTTCCTTACATGTTTATCAGTTATGTGTTCAAATTCTTTCATGCAGATTTTATTTCTACTAGATCTATATGTTTTTAAGTTTGATAGATTTCTCATGGCAATTAAAAGTTTTAATTTTTTTCTCATTTTTTTCAAATTTTTATTTATATATTTGAAGTCATGCTAATAGAGGATTTCTACTTCTATTTTATTTAGCCCTTCCATATCCTTATATTAAGTATGTTGCTTATAAACAATTAGATTTTTGTATGTTTACTTACTTGCCTTTTAATTAAAGCGTTTAATCTAATTGCATTTAATGTAATTACATTTGTGTTACCTTTTAAGTCCTATTTACTAGGTGCTGTCTGCTTCATTTGTTCTGCTTATTTTTCAAATTTTTGTATTATTCTTTTTGAATTATTTGAATATGTTTTATATTTTTTTATGTTCTTCCTTGATCAGCTTTAAACTTGTGCAGCTTTTATTAGTCTTTTGTTTGAACTTGATAAAAAAAAAAGCATGCATCTTTGAGTTAGTAAAATCTAGTATTTGCAACTTTTACCCTCTTACATAAAGGTGTAAGAATGGTAGAATATTTAAACTGCATTTATTACTCTCCTAATTTGTACACAGTTGTTACATGCATTTATTTACCTACATTCTAAAACCCAAAAGACATGAGTTTTATTTGATAGAATTATTTTACATTAACATTTTGCCTGCCCTTCATTCATTCTTGCACCTCTCAACTTCTGTTTACTGTGTAACAATTTGGGCTTTATAAACATGGTCATGGTGGTGGAGTCGGTGTCATGATTCCATTATCTGGAACCACAGGTGTCTGTTTTTCCTATGTTGTTTCTACAGCCAGTATTTCCTTATCTCCTCACGTCTAGGTATTTTTAGGATATGACTGGCAGTGTATTTGTAAGAGTTTACAGAAATAACTTAAAGCCTACAGTGATGTTGTCTTTCTCCAAAGAGAATATTCTATTCTGCCAGGTAGTTGCGGTCATTAGCAATTTGGGATCATCTTTATACAATTTCACCAGCCTTCTTGTGTGTGTTGGGGCTAGGGATGAAACTATACTACGTCCCATTAGGAGTGTGTGTACTTTGAAATACACATTTCTCCTAGAGTGTACCTTCAGGATTCAAACCCAAATGGGTGATGGGGTCAAAGGGGGGGTAACACTATTTTCTTCTTTGATGGGTCCTCATTTCATTGTTATCCTCTGAGTTCCAAAAATCTGTTAACAGCATATACCAGCTTCTTGACCAGTACCTCCAAAACCGGAATTGGGGGTCCTAAATATCAAATCGTTTTTCTTGATCTCTTTTTGAGCTTGGCTCTGTCGTCCTTCACTCAATTTTTAGGCCCTCCCAATGCCTTCCTAAGCCAATTATTTAAAAATGACTTTTAAATGCACTTTACACATGAATATATACTATGAAAACAAAGTTTTGTTTGGATTTGGGAAACTTGCACTTCCTTAACAGGGTGGCTATATACATCCTGTGTATTGGCTAAGAAAATGGGAGATGAAGCCAGCCAATCTGTTTTAAACCCATGTTATGATTCTATCAGCAGTGTGACCTTAGGTAGCTTCAACTTTCTCATTCTTTCATTGATAAAATTGGGCTAATGATTATAGCTCTCTAAGTTGGCAAATAAATGCAATAATATTACAAAGATATATCTAGCATAAGCACTCACTTAATGAAAACTACTTTGACTGGACATGAGCCATTTAAATGTTTAGTAATGCCTGCCAAGATAAACACTCATAGGCTATGAACTTGTGTTGCTGGGAATTCCTGCTTGGTAATGCTTCCAAGTCCTAGCAGTGGTTAGGAGATACCACTCAGGGGCCCCCCCCGCTGGAATACTTCCTTGCCTTCTGGGGTCAATTACAAGCTCTAACTAAGGGAAAGTCTGGCTTTGTCTGCATGTGGCCTTTGAGCACACAGCCTGGCAGAGATGTGTGAGACTCTTACCTCCATGTTTCAGTTTCTACAATTGCCCTAATTGTTTTCAGGACCTTTTTACTAGCTTCCTCTTTGCCCACAGGTAAGGCTTAGGTGCAGAGTAAAAAGGCCCTATGATTAACCACGGGGGCTCTGTTGTTAAATTTCTACTTTACCTGCCCTGGCCCCGCTTTACATGCCCAGAGATTATTCACCCTTTAGGAGACCATTCCTGCCAATTCCCACTGTTGGCTTTTAAAAGCAGGTCCGTTGAAACATCAGTTAACTAGGCATCATCATTGACCTCACGCTGCTTAATTCCTAACCTGGTCTTGACCCCAGAGTCAAAACCCTGTGAAAAGTCAATAAAAGCAGCAAACAACCTTATGTTGTTCTTGGCAGACTTTCCCAAACAATGAAAGAGTTTAACAATAGTTAATTGTGGCTTAATAGTTGCTAACAAGCATTGAGTGTTAACGAACTGGCAGGTAATAGAGCCACCAAATGAGGTAGGCACTGTCATTAGCCCTGTTTTACAGGACAGCCGCTGTGTTTTACAGGGACAAATTATTTAACCTAAGGCTACAAACCAGCAACGGGGTTGATGGCCACTCTATGGACTCCCCAATAGACTATTAGGTCGAGAAACTTAAATTCTTGGCTAAGGACAGCAGAAAAGTAGTGTGGAAGGTTTCGAAGGACTTTCCCACAAACTAATAGGTGGATTGCTAATAGCATCTCTCTGTTAGAGTGGAGTCCTTTTACTCCTGTAGACTATCCTGATAAGGATGGGGTTGGAGGACCTAATTAAAACAGTAGTAAATATCAAAAAGAGCCCATGGGAACAGAGTGAGACAAGTCTGGCTGCAGATGGTTATCATCCAGGCATGTAGGTAATAATATCCGATAAATAGTCCAAAGCAGGAAGCATTGTTAGATCTTGATAAGAAGCTTCTCGGAGAGGCTCACAATTGATGAAATGGAAAGCAACACTCTTGTAAATGTGAGTCTGTGAATAATCACCTTCTAGGGACAAGCAGGGGGACAGAGGGATGAATCCGACTCAAGTGCATTATATCATGCGTGAAAACATTATAATGAAACCCAGTATTTTGTGCCAGTAACACGTATGCTAATAAAAAAAAGTCTGGATCCAAATAGAGTGCATATTCCCACAATATCTCTGGCTGGATATGATTAGTAGGAAACTCTATCACTGATTCTTCCCACCCCTTTAAAGATCCCAACCCCAACTCAAGGCTTGAACTCAACTTCTGGGTCCTTCATGTATTCTAGACTTTCATCTTCTGTTAGGTAAACAGCAAACATTTTTCTCTCATTCTGTGGGCTCCCTCTTCACTCGATCAGCTGTTTCCTCTGTTGTGAAGAAGCTTTTCAATTCCATGTAGTCACATTTAGAGGTGTAGAGCCAATTATATATATATATGACACGAAAGCAGAGAATAGAATGAGAAAAAGAAGGGGAAAAACAGAATATGCAGGATGAATATGGTCCAAGAACATTATATACTTGAAATAAATTGTCTTTGGGAGACCTATTACTCTGTAGAATGACTGCATACCCATAACAAATTTTAATTTAAAAAAAAAACTGTAAGATGGGGACTGCAGAGATGGCTCAGTGGTTAGGAGCACTTACTGTTCTTGCAGAGGACCCCTGTTACGTTCCCAGCATCAACTTGGACGCTCATAATCATCTGTAACTTTATTTCCAGGGTATCCCACATTCTTTCTAGCCTTCATGGGAATTGCATGTAAATGATACACTTTTACACATAAACTAAAAATAAATAAGTCAACTTTTAAAAGTAACAAAGTCTCTTAAAAAACAGAGAGAAAGAGAGAGAGAGAGACTCAAGCATAGTGGCACATGCCTTTAATCCCAACACTTGGGAGGCAGAGGCAAGAGATCTCTGTGAGTTCCAAGCCAGACTGGTCCACAGAGCAAATTCCAGGACAGCCAGGACTCTGTTACACAGAGAAACCCTGTCTCTAAAAAACAAAAAACAAACAACAAAACTAACAAAGCCAGATGTGATGGATATGGATGGCACACGCCTTTAATCCCCGCACATCAGAGGCAGAGGCAGAGGCAGGCAGATCTCTTTGACTTCAACGTCAGTATGGTCTTGTTAGTGAGTTCCAGGTCAGCCAAAGCCAGCTACTTAGTGTTGAGACCTGTATCAAGACGAGGAGGAGAAAGAGGAGGAAGAGGTGGAAGGGGAAGAGGATGACGACAATGGAGGAAAGAAAAGAAAGGTTTGTAGGGGGATTTTTAAAAATGGCCATGGAATAGAGGCAGAGACTTTGGAGGAGTGTGACAGTGAGATTGCCCAATCAAAGCAGTAAACACTGAATACATGAGCTCATCTCGGAACTACAGCGTCAGAGTTTTGGCCCAGGTGTGAGTGATTTAGAACAAGCATTCTCTGAAGAGCAAAGCAATGCAAAGTGGTTTTTCAATATGTTAACTCAGTATTTCTCAAAAACATGATTTTTTCCCCCCTCGGTTGAGCATTTCCCAAAATACGAATTTCCCAAATTTTAAATCCCTTAGAGATTCACAATTCATATTAGTAATGAAAGGTCCAAGAAGGCTGAGCAAGGAAACTGCTTAACTTCACTAAGCACAGTGTGCATCCATCTTACTTGACTTTGCATTGCTTTCCATGGACATCTGTTACCATCTCAGAAGAAAGTGGGAAGTGAGGAATTAAGAAACTACTATAATTCCCTAGATGATGACTAAATGCTTTTTTAAAAAAATTAGCGCGATTTTCTAATAAAATGATGATCACCTGTCATCAATGGTTCCTCAAAAAGTAGATCTAGAGTAATGAGGTAGCATGACCTGTGTAACCAGAAGCCTCAGAATTAGGAACTATATGACTGTCTTAACATTTGCCAAAAATAATGCTAAAATGTCTACCAACGATTTCACCAATTGCAGGTCCACAAAGCCCCACTCTATAGCACTATAATTCTGCCTAGATGCCTTCTGACTTTGAAATTTAGTTATGGCATCTTCTCAGGGAGTGCTTAATTCCATCAGAAGGAGCAAAAAGACAATGGTTTATGTAGCTGGAAAGGTATAGAGTTCATCATACGGTTCATGAAAGTCTGTGAGAAAATAAAGCCAATCCATAAAACGTTACTTACTCCTACTTTACATTGGAACTTACTGGGTGCTGTGGATTGAGAGTGTGTGTTTATCAGGCTTACTACAGTTTCAATTTTGGCTTTATCCTTTGCTAGCTATCTAACCATGGCCAAGTCGGTGAGCCCCATTTTCCTACTAAAGCCATAGAATAAAACTATGCTGATTTTGACACACAGAAAGGTTCAGGATGATTGTGGGTCACCATGATCCCAACCTAAAGTAGTTTCCTAGCAGACATGCCCTCCCCCCGACTTAGTTCTAAAGGAGAGGTCCTGCTAAATAGATCTACTAAGAGTGCATGAAAAGCACATGATGACTTAACCCTTCTCCCTTAATTAGTTGATTTATTTTTATATGAACAGGTGTTTTGCTTACATGTATGTCTGTTCATTATATGCATGTCTGGTGCCCATGGATATTCTAGGAATGGAGTTACAGATGGTTGTGAGCCTCCATGCAGGTGCTGGAAATTGAACCTGGGTCCTCTGGAAGAGCAGCCAGTACTCTTAACAGTTGAGCCATTTCCAAAACCCAAACCCTTCTCCCTTAAATAGAAATTCAAAACCAAGAGTCACCACACATGTCAAGAAAATGGGAGCCTGTGAGCAAAAAAGCCAAGAGACAAGAATGATCCCGAAAGAATCAAAATGATAAGGAAGGACTCTAATTAATACCAGAGGAAAATATTAAACACTGAAGGTTAGAATCAAATGTGGTCGCAGAAGAGAGTACAGATTTTTTTTTTAAGTCTGGAAAATTTTAATTTAATGGATTAGAAAATGAATCCAAACTGGGCGGTGGTGGTGCACGCCTTTGATCCCAGCACTTGGGAGGCAGAGCCAGGCAGATATCTGTGAGTTCAAGGCCAGCCTGAGCTACAGAGTGAGTTCTAGAAAGGCTCCAAAACTACACAGAAAAACCCTGTCTTGAAAAACAAAAACAAAAACAAATTCAAGAAGTCGTTGCAGTCAGATTGCAAGAAAAGAAAGCCAACATTGAAAACTGTGAGCGACCTTAGAAAGTCAGTTGAGGTTTACTTACAGAGTGGTGTGACTTTTTTTTTTTTTAAATCAAAGAAATAATTAAAGGAAAAATGTTTTCAAAGTTGAAGGACAACATCCTTCATATTTAAAGGCCTTGTCAAATACCCAAATACCCAGCACAGTTATTGAAAAGAGCAGCATTACCTGGTAAAATGTTGACTCATCAATGTGCCAATATCCACAGAATAAGGAAATTACCCAAAGCTTCTAGACTCAGCCAGGTATTAGTCATGTGTGAAAGTAGAATGTTATTTTCATCAAAAACATCCCAGAGGCCAAACTAGTGGGAAGTCATGAGCTGAGGAGCCCCCATGGGACTGGACTAGGCCCTCTGCATAGGTGAGACAGTTGTTTAGCTTGAACTGTGTAAGGGGCCCCTGGCAGTGGGATCGGGACCAGTCGCTGGTGCATGAACAAGTTTTTTGGAGCCCAGTGCCTGTGGTGGGACGCCTTGTCCAGCCTTGGTGCAGGGGGAAGGGCTTTGGACCTGCCTCATCTGAATGTAGGGGGTTCTGCTGACTCCCCATGGGAGGCCTTGCCTTGGAGGAGGTAGGAATGGGGGGTAGGTTGGGGAGGAAGGCTGGGGGTGGTGGTGGGAGGAGGTAGGGGAGATCTGTGGTTGGTATGTAAAATGAGTAGAAAATTTCTTAATGAAAAAAAGGAAAAAAGAAAAGAGAAAAGAAAGAAATAAAAACAAAAAACATCTCAGCAAGTTTGTTTTCCATGTATTCTTTTCCTTAAGGGAATCTAAAGATATATTCCAGGGAATGAAAACTGTGCTCAAATGGAAATTCTGAGGTTAAACCACTGTGTGCCAGTCCAGAGCCCGGTGGAGGCAAAAGAATTTTACACGACAGATACATCACAGGCTTCACAGCTCCCAGTAAAGTAGAAGCATGGAGGTGGGGCTGGGGGATCAGGAGAAGTCTCTGGGGGAAAGGAGAGCATAACAGAAGGGACACTTGGGGGAAATCAATCACAAGGACAAATAAGGCAAGAAAACAACATTGGTTTCAACTCTGAGAAACAGGCAGGAGAATATATGACAAACCCAAATGTATAATAAGGTCACAATTCACAAGAGAAACAAAGATGTAGTGGCATTAGAATACAAAAACAAAGAGAAATTCCACTGAACCTTGCCTCTGGGAGCCTTGATTGGCCCACAGGTCATGGTATGAGACTCAGTGAAGACAACACGTGCTTCAGGGACCACTTTGATCCGTGTATGCACGGATTATGGAGACGTGCAGCAACCTCCAGACGCAGTAGAAAATAAACAGTTATCTAAACAAATGGGACGTGGAAAGTGGGGAGGGTGGTAGAAGAGAGGAGTACTTGTAAATCAATCTTTCAGTGTTGGGGGGGCGGCCAGAGATAGGTGACCAAACGTCAATTAAATGAGAAATGGAGATGAGCATAAAAATACAAGAAAGAGATTAGAAAGATTGCTCATGATGCAAAGGACCCATTTCTAGGTGGCTCACAACCTTCTGCAGCTCCAGTTCTAGGGATTCTGGCCACCCTCTGGCCTCCTTAGGCACTGAAAGCATGTGGTACACAGACATATATGAAGGCAAAACGCCCCCATACGTAAAATAATCAAAATTTAAAACTATAAGAAGAATGAAGTTAACAATAGGTGTTAGATGCTAGGAATGTCTCAACTCCTGGAAGGAGAAAATAAGAATTCTTGAGCTAAATTCTCAACATTTATCTTAAAGAAACTCTAAATAAGATCTACTGCTGAAGCCAGGCGGTGGTGACACACAACTTTAATCCCAGCACTCGAAGGTAGAGGCAGGCGGATCTCTATGAGTTCAAGGCCAGCCTGGGCTATAGAGTGAGAGCCAGGACAGGCTCCAAAGCTACACAGAGAAACCCTGTCTCGAAACAAACAAACAAACAAAATCTATGACTGACCAATTAACAACAAAAATAGAGGTATTACCATGTCATCTGCATGAAGCCAGCGCAAGAAGAACAGAGAATGAAATCAACTTCCTGAAGCAGGGACCACATCTGTCCCGATAGGTCAATGACGTCTCCTTAGTTCCTGGAAAGATACCATTCCCATCACACCTGCCTAATAATGATGAAAGTAAAAGTCAGTTCTGAGAAATAGGACTGGAGGTAAGGAGGGCAAAGGCCAGAGCTTGTAGTCTTGCAGATGGAAGGCAAATACTGATTGCAAAGGTGTGTGGAAGCATGGCGCATGCATGGGGGAGATGGTTACCTGGGACAAGGACGGGATGATGGGGATAATGTGGGATGAGCAAGGAATCAGCCAAGGAAGAAAACAATGCTGAGTCTTCCAGGCTGAGGGACCAGTCTGAAGACTAGAGGTAGGAAGATCCAGAAGAGTGTAGGTCTGAGAGGTCAGCTCCCTACACAACTTGTGTATGTGTGTTGCCTACCTAGAATGGGATAAGATGGTCGGTGCCTGTTTCATTCTGGGCTGATATGACCAATGCCACATTCATCAGAGCAACTGTGATGACCTACGTGGGACCCACCCTCCTGAGATCAGGCCTTTTCACATTCCCTTGTGGAGAGGAAAGGAAGCTCACGGGGTCAGGAGTTTCAAGAGACTCATGGGACTCACGAGACCTCTTCCTTCACTGAGATTATGTTAACAGTAAACAATGGCTGGGGAAGGGGGGTCTGCTGTAAGGTAGTTGCCAATGTGTCACCCAGGGAGCCCCTTCGGTGGTTCAGGTTTTTGTGAGTCATCCGTACTGTGGGTGTGACTCTTCACTGAGTGATCAAGCTGTCCATGAGTTACCCAGGGAACTTGCTGGTGCTGTAGCTTCATTTGACTTCCATGCTTCTGTAAGAACTCCTAATAAACTCGTTGGCTCAACAAGCTGGACATGGCTGGAGTCCTTTATTTGGTCTATTGATATCTTGCCTATCTATAAAGATTTCTTTTTTTTTACACCTCCCCAGAAGTCATGTGACAACCAGGAATGCTGGTGAAATGGCTGGACTTCTCCCATTGGGAGCATTGGTGCTTGTCAGAAAGCTGTGACGCTGTTTTCAGCAGAGGGGCAGAGAAACATTATCAGGACAATTCGGACACTAATCAGTAGCAGAGCATATTCTGTTCAAGAAGGCAGAGGGGTATTTATGGGGCTCTTAGGGCAAGGTGCTGGGCTAGCTGCCAGTATACAGATACCAACTCTGCTCCTGAAGAAATGCCTGTTCTTAGAAGACAGAAATCAACATGGACGAACACAGATCCAAATTCTCACAGAGCGTGAATGCTATGTGAGGATTAGGCACTGAGCTCTGGGACTCTAGTTAACTCTTCCAACCCACTGGGGTCCTTGTTAGTGCATCAAAGCAGCAATTTACTCAATGACAAGAGTTCATGATGCTTTCTAAGGCACTTAGCTTACTCCCAGGATGTTAGTGGCCCACTGGGGACTCCAACTCACTAATCTTTAACACTTGTCATAATTATTATTCTTTCAATAATACTATTCCCCACCCTGAGAAACTCAACATTATCACGTAAGAAATGTGGAAATATAAACGTGTGATGCTTTCTTAATAAAATGTAGTCAGCAGCCTCAGGGAATTTTTGTAGCAAACGCCTCTGAAATCAATTATATTTTCTCATTTCTATTTCCAATAATTGAATGTTTTATTTCTCTATTTACTTAAGTTCTTTCAAAATGAAAAGGTGGAGTTGTCTTGACACACTAAGGGAGGAAGGTATTATTAATTAAAGCTGTTTAAAGTCTAAGACAAAACAGTGTTGATGCATATAAATGAGTTTCGATGGGCTGTCGGGATGTTCCGTGAGGTTATGGGAACATCACTGGCAGCTGTGCCCGGTGGCAGGACCATACACAGCATCCCATCATCTGCAGGATGAGCCTGCAGCCACAGTCCATACAATCAGAGGAAAGGGGAGTGATGCTTCAGTGTTTAGTGTCCACTGATGAGGTGCTCAGAAATGCAGGATTACTGCATTTTGCCCATTTTGACCAGAAGGTTTATTCCTGATCCTTCGTCCCACCACTTCAGAGAGGCTCTTGGTCTCATGGGATTCTGACATCACCATTATTTTTTTATGGATGTGCGTGTGTGTGTGTGTGTGTGTGTGTGTGTGTGTGTGTGTGTGTGTTTGTGTGTGTGGGGATCCCCTTTTATAGACTCAGTCCAAAGAGCCCAGGGTAAGGAGGTTGTTTGGTGCCACAGGTAGAACCCCAGCTAGGAATCTGTCTTAGTTAAGGTTTCTATTGCTGTGATAAAACACCATGACCAAAAGCAAGTTGGGGAGGAAAGGGTTTATTTGGCTTACACTTCTACTTTCCTGTTCATCGTCAAAGGAAGTCATGACAGAAACTCAAGCAAGGCAGGAACCTGGAGGCGGGAGCTAATGCAGAGGCCATGAAGGGATGCTGCTTACTGGTTTGCTCCCCATGGCTTGCTCAGCCTGCTTTCTTATAGGACCCAGGGTGGTCCCGCTCACAATTGGCTGGGCCCTCCCACATTGATCACTAATTAAGAAAATGCTCTATAGGCTTGCCTGCCTATAGCCCAATATTATGGAGACGTGTTCTCAAATGGGGTTTCCTTCCTCTGAGATGACTCTAGCTTGTCAGGATGACATAAAACTAGCCAGCACAGGTCTTCTGATGACTGGCAGTCACTTTCTGCAGACTTCCTGACCCCAGACCCTGGACTGCCTGACCTGTAAACCTCACACACTCCTCCACACTGACTCCATAAATGCTGTGAGCCTCAGAATAAACAGAGTCCTGGAAGAGCAGGTGTAGCACGGAGAACAAGTTCCATCCACACCTCAAATTTGTCAGAAAGTGAGCACGCACGCGGTATACAGATCTTGGCTCTGTCTTGCTAATTCCTTCCTCTGTTATGGGCTGTCTGTTTCTTTCTGTGTGTCCATCTCTATCTGTTCATCATTCTGTCTCTCTCTCTTCTCACTCATTCCCATGGGACAAAGGTTACAAAAGGTACCTGATGTCTTTCTGGTCAGTTAAGGATGACCAGGGTGATTCACCTAGGGGAAGGTCAATTTCAAGTTAAGGCAATGATGTTTCCAAAGCCTGCCCTTGAGAGCATGCCACCAGAGATTAGTCAAAGCTGATTCTGGTTGTTTGGCTCCAAGAAAACTTTAAATGTAGAGCCATGCATGACCTGTGTGAAAGTGCCAATTTTCATAGTCTCCGCTGTCTCCACGAAGACACCAGTAGGCAAAACTGGACCCTAGAGTTGAAATCACAGAAGTTTAGGTCTGAGATGAAGGATTTTCAAATAATTCTCACTCTTTGAAAATGGCATGTTTGCCAGGTTTCTGTAGCTGCACTAATGGAACAGAATCATGACTTCTTATCCAGGCAAGTTGAGAAGAGAGCATGGTTAGCCCAAGCGACTGCTAATGTCTCACCTTGGAGATGGTTACTTTTCTTCTCCTTCCTGTGGATACATTTCTGGAGGACAGAGAGAGGATGTGGGGTCAGAGGTCAGAGCCAGTGGTCAAGTGCTCCAGGCCATCTGTCACCCCTTGGCTAGCCCCAGCTGCCTCTCCACCAAATCCCGCCAGGAGTGAACAAGCTGTGGCACCAAAGACAGTATCTGGCACAACCCAGGTCCATAGCTAGCAGGCCCAGCGATCTTTCAGAGTCCCTCT
Source organism: Peromyscus nudipes (assembly GCA_902168325.1). NCBI lineage: Eukaryota > Metazoa > Chordata > Mammalia > Rodentia > Cricetidae > Peromyscus > Peromyscus nudipes. Next base: position 26,675 of record CABHPH010146416.1, read on the forward strand.
GATACCATATCCTTGTTACCACAGGTACCCCCAGACCTAAAGGATCTGTCTCAATGACATCCATTCTCAAACTAGAATCCTAATGTTCCCCCCTCCTCCTGGCTCCAGAATCCCAGGGAAATCAGCAGGAGAATCATCGTATCATTTAAATCTGTACCTCCTTCACCAGTTACACCTCACCAGGTATAGACCATCAACTGAACGTAAGAGCCAAACCATATCTTTGACACTTCATTCCAGGTCAGATATCCCAGCTACTTAGGCAAAACCATTAGCTGTGTGGTTCTCCTGTATTGTGTTATAACTCTGTGTGTGTGTGTGTGTGTGTGTGTGTGTGTGTGTGTGTGTGTGTATGCAGTCCACATTATGATCACGAAATGGTCAGGGCTTTCTAATGGGCAATTTACTCTCAGGGAAACCAACGAGGCCTGAACCACATGCATGCTCTTTTCCAGGTTGCTCAGAGCCATTTAGAAAATTACTATTGTGATTCACAAAACGCTCCAGCAGCCTGAGGAATTAACCCTCTTCCTAATACGTCTAATTTACTGGTTCTTCAAGTAATTGCTGTGTTAAAGTTGCTGCAGGTCCAGTCTCTAAATAATAACACAACAGCTACTTTTACTAAAACCTTAGTGTGCTCTGGCATGCTGAGTGCACGATGTATAACCTTGTTAAGTCCTCACAACAAGCTGGGCGAGAGCAACATTAGCATCCCTCTTTTAACTGAAGTGCACATTGAGAGGCAGAGTGAGAAGTCATTTGCTCCTGGTCACCTGGCGGCTGGCGGTGCCTGGCACACAGGAAACACTGCAGGACTAGTGTCACTTTACACTAGGGGACACTGCTGGGATTTGTACACTGACCTAAACTTTCACACTTTGGCCTTTCTGTAATTCTACCACATAAAACTTGTGCTGTCGTGAAAGGGGGGGAGTGTGTGGCCAAGTGTGACTCAATGGGACATTTTTTTTGTCACTTCCTTTGCTTCGTGTGTGTGTTCACTCATGTGCAGGTACATGTTTGTGTGCATGTCTGAGGACCAGAGGTCAACCTCAGGTATTGTTTCTTAGGAGCCATCTTCCTTGATTTTTGAGACAGGATCTCCCACTGGGTCCTGGGGCTTCCCAGTTAGGTTAGAATGGCAGATTAACAAGCCCCGGGGATCTTCCTGTCTCTGTCTCCTCGGAGCTGGGATTATAAGTGCACCGTACCACGCCCAGCCTTTTACGTGGGTGGTGGGTGTGGGACTCAGGTCCTCAGACTTGTTACTTCCCCATCTACACTACCTCCCTGGCCCCTGGTAAGAGACTTTCAGGAGTTCCCTATCAGCTAAAAGCAGGTAGCACTACAATAGAATAGGTTGTCTCCGGGGCATAGGATGAACAAAGTTTCTACAAGTTCATTAATATTTAGTATTAGTGGAATCAATGGGTAGATTCTTAGCTTACCGGAAGCATCCTTCTGAAAACTAATGCACCCTGTCTGCAGCCGTGGATTTCTGTCAAGTCTGGCACCGAATTTATCCTCCAGAGAAAAGCAGGGATACCTGCTTCAAATAGTGTACCCCAGGGGCACAGGGCTCTGTGAGACACTGACACCTTTGTAAGAAATAGTTAGGGAAAGGTACACTTCCTTCTGGACAAATGGGGAGCAGGCTACACTCTAACCTCCCCTCACCCTCAGCCAGGCCCTCTCAAATCCCATAACAATGCCTACTGTGTGCATTGCTCCATACATAAAAAGCTCTGGGTGCCATGGGGACCAGTGTCAAGGACTGTTATCTACAAGGCCTCACCTCAAAGCACAAAATTCTCCCAGAATGTTTCTAGAAGGTTCTGAGATAAACTCATGTGGTAATGAGACCGTTTGCCACCTTCACAGCTTCCACAAGTATGAGCGACCTCATGGAACCCCCAAGGCCATCTCAGCTGAGATGACAAAGGACATTGGCCAGTCAAAAGGTTAATCACTCACTCTTTAGTTCTCAAACAAAGATTAGCAAGCAACCTGTTTTTAATGCACAAAAGTATAACGGCAGGTCAGACAACAATAAAGAGTGAATAATAGACTCATAAAGTTAATGGCCAGAAATTCCACAGCAGTTTTTTTTTCAGCCCTGTGTTTCTCCAGGCCGCATCATAAATACGCTGTTGAAAAACAAGGGGATAGATACAGGAATGGAGCCACCCACTAATCCTGAAAACTCCAGTCCTCAGAGACACACTGGACTATTTTTAACCAGACTGAGGAAGGATTGGCTCAACACATCCATGGTGCTTTCTCAGGCCCTAAGCCACTCAAATGAGTATGCTTTTTCAGGTCGGTTTTATTGATATGATGTAAGTGCACTTTTCCTAGGAGAGGCTGCTCTCTTCAAATAGATTTCTCAAGAATTAGACAGCTCCTGCAGTGACCTCTATTTGCTATACTTACGAGTCAAATGGTGGAATAAAACGGAGCATGGCCCTAGAAGTAGAATCTCACCCCCAGAGAACAGACATACAAGTGAGTGAAAGCATGCACAAGCATTCCATACACTTGCCATGTATGGCATTAGAAGATGCTGGTAATATTTCAAATAGTGTTCGCTGAGCACCTACTATGTGCCAGGTATTCTAAGAAAGGCACACGTACCTGCTCATTGAACTGCTACGCTGTCCTTTTCTAGGTAGTCAGGGTGGAATAGAGAGCCTACCTCCTCAAGCTCAGTGAGCATTCTACCTGCTCCCGAGCCAGGACCAACCTGCCCCACTCAGACAAACGGTCTGACAGAACACTCTTAGTTCTTGACGTAGAGAACCAGTTCCTAATCATAGCCCATGAGATGCATTGAATTATTCTGAGGGAGCTCCTCGGGAGGAAGAAGTCCAATATGACAACTACATCGAATGGCAACGCAATGAAAACTTGAAAATTTCTCAGAGGGTAGATTTCAACTGTATTCACCACCGCCACTGCCCCCGCCCCCACCCTCGCTGCTGCTGCCGCCGCTGCCACCACCACCACCACCGCCACCACCACCACCATCATCAAAGCAAAAGAAGAACGGACAGATAATGCATTGTAATCCCCCTAGTTAATCAAAGAGAAAGGTCAACGAGACACAACGAATTAGTAGGGGAGGGGCGGCGAAAATTATCCTTTTATGCTTTCCACCCTTCAATTTAGTTTTAAATGAAACAAAATATCAAAGCACCACATGCCAAATGAGTACATGCCCCTCACCAGCCAGTGTGGTAGCCACTGACCACATGTGACTCTTCTGCCTTTGAAAGGGGGCCAGTCTACTCCGAAGACACAGCACTAAAAATGTAAAACCACACTTAATGTTTTGGAATAGTCCCATGGTTTACTGAATAAAATATATTCTTCAGATTATAAAACTTGAATCGTGTTAATTTATTTCATAATTGAAAAAAGATCATGTTAACGAGTAGCATTTGCTCAATTTTCCATTTGCCTCACTTGATGCTTTTCTTAAACTTTTGGCCTCCACTACTGTCTACATGCAGACAGCAAAGCAAATAAAAAGATACCAAGGAAATTTTTTTTTTTTTTGGTCAAAGATTTGTAGCAACGCGTGTGTATGTGCATATGAGTGCAGGTGCCCTAAGCGACCAGAAGAGGGTGTCAGATCCCCTGGAGCCGAAGTTATAGGCAATGTGAGCCACCCAATGTCAGTACTTGGGTCCTCTTCAGGAGCAGTACATGCTCTAACTGCTTCTGGGGTGCTTACTAAGTGTTTGTATTTTATTTGAATTTATTTGACAGTGCTCTTTATATATGTTAAAGACAGTAAGTTCATGTTTTGTATTTAAATACTTTTGCAAGTTTACTACTCATTGCTTTAACTGGATTTTTTTTTTATAGATTCAAGTATATCCTTATTTTTCTACTTCACTCATTTAGTATCAGACTCATGAAACTCTCATCCTAAGGCCATTTAATGCTCCATGAATTTTCTCAGGTAATTTCCAAGCATTATCATCCTATATTGGGATTCTTCTAAAATTTATTTTGTCTTGGTGTATCACATATGTATTTAGTTTTATCTCTTCCCCTCCATGCATAGTAGTCAGAGACTATCCCAACATAACTCAATCAAAAGTTACCCCTCCAAAAAGGAATTTGCCTAGATCTATTATGAACATATATTGGTCTAGGTTCCAGAGATACAGCAGGGAACAGAGATATGGAAAGGGAGGAAGAGGGGGGGGGGAGAGGTATTAGATGGTGCAGAGGGAGGCACCAGGATTATTATTTTGCATGGTTACATGGTGTGGTCAAGGAAAATGGTGCCATTGCATGGGAAGATGAAGGAAGAGAGAGGTGGTTTATACATGCAGGAAACAGCTCCAATCAGAGAGATTGATAGATCAAGAAGGGGAACATGCAGGAGATGGCAAAATAGCCAGGCACAGCAGTGAATGCCAGTCATCCCAGCATTTGAAAGATGGAGGCAGAAGAAAGATCACAAGTTCAAGGTCATTCTTGGCTACATAGTGAGCTCCTGTCTCAAAACTAACTAAATAAAATAAATGTCAAAGAGGTCACTAGTGGAGCAGTGCCAGAAGTTGGGAAGAGAGTTCTAGAAGAGATGAACATTAGAGCATGTCTTACCAGATAAATCATGCAAGGATGCTACACTTTGTACTGGACAAGCTTAGCAGGTTGTTTCCCAAAGAGCCACTGCAGGGTGCCAAGTCATCTTCTACAATGTGTCAATCCGTGATCCCATGAGGAGGTAAACGCTCTCTTAATGTCTGAATCGGGCCAGGTCTCCTGTGTGCTTTGGCCAATATAGAAATGGCAGAAAGGGTGCTCTGCCAAGCAAGGGAGCAGCCCTTCACACTTGTGGCATCTGCTTCTTGCTTCTTAGAAGCCAATCATATTAGGAAAAATGCAACTACCTTTTATGAGCATTAAGTGAGAAATCCAAGTCACAATATGTACTCTAGAAGATAGATGACAAATAGAAACGTAGATACATAGATACTTAGATACATAAAACACAGATACATAGATACATTGACATATACATAGATGATAGATAGATACATAGATAGAAATATAGATGATAAATAGATAGATAGATACATTGATACATAGACACATAGACACATAGATGGATGGATGATAGAGTGAGCAACTTGGAGGAAGGGGCTCCTCTAGGCCAGCCAGCTCCAAACTGCTGAGACTTTTTAAAAAGATTTATTTTTTACTTTTAATTATCTCCATGTGTGTTCACACATGCATGTGTACCTGTACGTATGTACGTGTAGTGCCCATAGAATGCAGAAGAGGGTATTAGATACCCTGGAGCTGGAGTCACAGGTGCTTATGAGCCACTCTACATGGGTGCTGGGAACTGAATTTGGTTCCTTGGTAAGATGAGCAAGTGTTTTAACGCTGAGCCATCTCTGCACTCCCTGGAAGGATGAAAAGCCCTAAACTATGACATCTTGAGCAAAATGAAACTTTGTTGCTGATGTTCTGTTGAAGTTAAACCATTTTATTTGACAAAGGAGGATAAACAAACCCTCAGGTCTCACAGTACAAGCAGCAGCTGCCTTGAGATCTAGCTGAAACTGAGATGGAAAGCAGTCCCGTGCCGTGTTTTTGTTTGTTTGTTTGTTTGTTTGTTTGTTTGTTTTTCAGGCTGTTTTTAGCTGGTTGCTTATGCAGTAACTGACACTGAGACAGTGAGGTTTTTCCACTGGAGAGTTTTGAGCAATCATATGTTATGACTTAGTTTTACAAGAATTCCTCTGGGTCTGGGCTGAGAACTGAGTGAGCGAGGAAGTGAGGAAAGAGGGAACTGAGTTTGAAGAGCAGGCTTAGGATCTTAGACAGAGGAAGCAGAAGCAGGGAGACTGGGAGGTGATTTGATTGTGGACATAGGTCAAAGCACAAAGCATCTGTGGATGGGATGTGTTGGCTGATCAGATGTGGGCAAGGAAGGAAGGGAGGGAGGGTGTGGGGGATGGGGGGGTAGGGGGTGGCTCCGAGGTGTGGGCCTGATGGGAAGAGTAAGAGGGCTTTTACAGAGATGTGGTAAAACTGCAGCAAGAGCTGGGGTGTCCTTAGGGAAACCTTGTTAAGATCACAAAGGTGAAAGCGCACTTGACAGGGAGGCTAAGTGTGGTGGCCATAGTTAGGAGAGAAATCAAGGCTGGGGGTCTAAGTGTGGGCATCACTGGTACTTGAGTGATCATATGGAGACCGGGTCATCTGGGGAGTGAATGAGGCAGGGCAGAGGAGTCAGAGGCTCTCCAGCATCTGGAGGGGTGGAAACACTGGAGAAGGACTGCAAAAAGGAAGTCTGCAGAGGTGCTGCTGCAGGGGAGCTGAGAAAAGACCCAAGAAAATGATGGTCTGGAGAGCGAGGAGGAGAGCGTTCTGAGAAGGAAGATGCAGACATCTGTGCCACGTGGGCTAGAGAATCAAGTCTCGAGAGGTTCCACCGGCTTGGTATGACTGTCTTCATTCTTGATCTGACTGATTCAAAAAGGGGCTTTTCTCAGATACTAAACTTTCGCATGCGTGGGTGAGCACCCATCTCTCTCTTTCACTGATGTGTTTATCCGCCTGGAACTATGTGACCGATGGAGTTTTGTCTTTGAGAAGGCAAACACTGCATCCTGCTTTTCTTCCATTTCCAGAAACAGCCAGGCAGTTCTTTAAAGTTCATCTGGAATTTTCTTTGCAGTTCTGTCAAGTCCCTTCCCTCCTTAAATAGATGGGGGTTTTAATTTAATTTTTTAACATATATGAATTTAAATTCTTTTTTTTTTCCTTTATGTGTATGGGTGTTTTGCCTGCATGTATGCTGGTGTGCCATATGCATGTCTGGTGCCCTTGTAAGCTAGAAGAGGATATTAGATTCCCTGGGACTGGAGTTACAGATGCTTGTGAGCTGCCAGGTGGGTTGCTGGGAACTGAACCCAGATCCCCTGGAAGAGCAGCTAGTGCTCTAACCATTGAGCAATCTCTCCATCCCCTCATTTTTTTTTGTAGGTATAAATTAGCTTGATAAGAGCTGAGGCGGGGTCATTCATATGTTGTTAACTCCCCAAGCTGATTCTGCAGATGTTTTCCCTATATGCCTGACTGTTTCCTTGTGAAGTGTTTCTAAGGATTTAAACTTCGTTGCCTTTTATAAACAGAGCCCTCCCTTGTATTTTCTTTCTGTTTTAGCTGTAAGAAGTCCATTTGCATAGGAAGAATTCTCTTACTATTTCTAATGACTTTACGAGCAAAGAAGACCGTTTTTGATAGCTTTGCTACTTGCTGGCACATGATCTCAAACCATGGACTCGTATAGAAAGCTGGTGAGGAGGATGGGACTTCACGCTGGGATTTCATGGTCCTTCCCGAGGACTCCATGATTTCCAGGTGCTCTGAGAGCAACTGTAGCCACACATCTCAACATGTCCCAGATACTCACGATTTCAAATCCTTTTCCCTTTGTTAACCCATGAGTCAGACCATATGTCCCTTTGATCTTTGCTTCAGAAAATATTGTCACGGTATTCGAAAACAAGGACAGCCCAGACAAAGTTAGAACATCTGGGCTGTTTTCCTTCTGAAGCCCCAACTTTCAGCTTTCATCCTGGTTATACGTGCCTGGAGAGCACACATGCACCAGCACATACACTGACGAATACTCACACAAACACACCCTTGCAACTCTGACCCACACTTACACATTCAAACACGTATGTACATTTACACACATATCTGATGTACAAGTACACGCACTCATATAGACATTCACACTTTCCAGGAGCAGAGGAATTCTATTTGGATAGCCCCACACATGCGCAGATTAGAGTCTAGATTCTCCTAAGGTTGGTGTAGAAGATTCTAGAGTTAGGCAACCCAGGCTTGAGCCTCACGTCTATCTTGGGCAGGCCATTTAACTTCCTACAACCTTCATTCTCCATACCTGAAAGAAGTGTATAACTCTCCTACAGGGTTGCTGTGGGGACTCAGAAAATGTCTATTAAAATGCCCCCTGCAGAGTAGAAGGAAGCGGTGTCTATTAGTATAATTTAGAGGGAATTTCAATGATTGGCCAGGTCCTTAAAGAATTTCCCTGGCCTTGGTCTCTACCCCAGCTGCAGAAACGAAGTGACTAGGATAACTCAGGACACGGGAGTGGCAGTCTCTCTTTTCTCTCCTCTGGTCTATGTGAACCAAACCACCAGCGGCAATCTCACCCACTTGGAGAAAGTCAGCCTCCGTCCAGAAGCTGCTGTGCTAAGGCTGGGAACAAAACACTTGTGACTCCCCCACCCCCGTCTTCCTTCTGAGGAAGCATCTCGGTAGGTAGCTTAGGTTAGACCTGAAATCCAATGGGGCTTTAACCTTACCTCCCAAAAGGCAGGCACTAAGCCTATAGATGACTAGTTACCCCATCTCCTCCCCTTTAGGGATGTTTAAATAAGTGACGCCCAGTGGGGGAGCAGATAAGTTATATGTGTCCCAGTAGTGGTCACCTCACATGGCTCAAACCAACAGTTGCCATGTGTTCATTTCTAGTTGTTTCTCTACTACCTGAGCTTTATTTAACTCCTTGAGATTCCAGCCCTAGTTTGTTTAATGTTTTAAAAGATTTTATTTTTACGTGATGAAATGTGATGTGGTGTGTGTGTGTGTGTGTGTGTGTGTGTGTGTGTGTGTGTGTGTGTATGTGTGTTTGGGGGTATGTATATGGGAGTGCAGTGCTTGCAGAGGTAAGAAAGGGGTGTCAGATCCCCTGGAGCTGGAGTTACAGGTCCTCTACAAGAGTAGCAAATGCTGTGAATTGCTCAGCTCCCTCTCCAGTTGCCTGCTCTTTGTGAAGCTTGCTTGGCTCCCTGGTTTCAGTAGGGTATCTTTCTGCTCTGCAGCACCATCCAATATAGAGTCCAGGGGGGATGTCAGGCAAGGTGGCCTCTCCTACCTCAGATGATTTCTCTGTTACCGTGGCCAACATCCACCCAGGAGAAAGGTGAATACTAAGACTGAAGACTGACTTTGCATGTCCATGGGAGGGAGGACTGGAGGGAAGAATTCCTGTCAGTTTGCAAATGGATCATGAGATGGAGCCAGGGGATGTAGAAACCATGAAGTGGTGAAATATCGATATGAGAAGGATTGATACAAGAAGTATCTGTGTGTACAGCTATCAACTCAAACACAAGCTGCTTGTTTGCTTTTTGGATTCAAAACTGTGTCAACTCTCAGGGTAGGAAAAACAAACATTGCTCTTTGTCCTTTCTCTCTTTATGGCCCACTGTGACTGCACTACCCCTTGTCCCAGGGAAAGCTGCCGCAAACATTTTACCAGTTCTCCGATTGTCATCCGATGTAACGTGTTCCCTGGTCTGCTGGCTGATGGTAGTTTAAGCAGGATCTAATTGGTAACATATTGCCGATTGAATTAAGTACCATATGATAGAGATTTAAACCATGGTAATTTTTCCATAAAGAAAAGTCTGTCAACGGGCCAGAGCAGAGGAACAGCAATAAATCAAATTGTCATGTTTATTAGTTATTGCAGGAGTCTAGTTGCCTTGTATTCATTATAACCCCCCATTTTTAGCACGGATAAAAGCTATAAAGAAGAGTATTTGTGAAAGAGGCTTTTAATAGGTTTGTATTTGTGCACAAACACCTGCTTGTATTTTAATCATGAGAAAAACGATGCTGTTTCATTTTAGAAAGAGCATGTTTTTAGACTATTATCTAGCGGAGAGGAAAGGCTTTTGGTAAAATTTCCAAGCTATGCTTTAAAACTTTGAAAGCAAACTCACTAATAGTTAAATAAATACGTAAAAACAAATATGTCATAATATCCTTTGTTCAGCAGATTTACTCAAATATTTGCATTAGTGGATCTTTAGAATAGTGTGATTTGATTTATAATTTATAAGTTCCAAACCCTGGAAATAAAATTTCAGGTATGGAAATGGTTTCACGAATCATGGACCGTTATTACCAGCGCCATTTGAAGGAATAAGGAATACTTTATAGCAAGCCACTAAGACCCAACACCAGGGGCTGAGGAGACAGGTGAGTAGGTAAAGAACCTGTCGTGCAAGTTGTGAGGACTTGAGTTCAAGTCCCCAGAACCCACATAAAAGCTGGGCATGAGGCCAAGGCTATAAACCCAGATCTGGAAAGACGGAGGTAGGTGGATCCCTGGAGCTCACTGGCCAGCCAGCTCAGCTAAATCAATACATTCTAGGCACAGTGAGAGATCTTGCCTCAAAAAGGGGTGGGGGAGAGACGCCTGATATTGATCTCTGGCCTTCACATGCATGTGCAGGCACATAAATGTGCACTCACGTGAGCACAGACACATATACACACACATACAAAATAATTAATAAAGCAGAACTGACATCATCTGTACTTTTTCTGTCCTTTCAGTCTGCCTTTTTCTCAGAGTAGCATCCACATATTTCCTCATGTGAATCTGAAATAATAGAGCAATATTTGGTCTGCCCAGCTTCACTGGGCCCTCATAAAGCTGTGTGTGCTCTATACAGAAGGTTACTGAACCCACTTGACATATAAAGAAACTGGTGTGGAAAGTAAAAGTGATTGATTGTGGGGCTCTTATTTGTCAACTTTAGTAGGCAGGATGTCAGCCCAGGAGTCCTTCCTCTGAACAATGGTGTAGAACGGAAAAAAAAAAATCTAGAAACTGAAGTCTGGCACCAGCTCCCCACTGGACCTTTAACTTTCACTGTAACTTTGAACCTGATTCTGAAATTGCCTTGGCCTGGCTTCCTCATCAGTCATGTTTCATCATGAATGACCTGTAGTCTAGAGGTGATGTGTGAGGGCTCAGGACATGGTCTGGACAGAATCAAATAGAAATGCTCTAGTTTCCAAGGTCTGCATGGATAAACCTCTTCTCTAAGATAGGCACAATTTCACAATGTGCAATAAAATGGGAGAATGTGTGTCAGTTCCCCACATACAACTAGCAACACATGAGAGACATTGAGCATGCTCCGTGCTATCAGCTGGATGATAGCATTGCAGGTACCAGCTCTCCAGGTTGCTGTGCATTTGGGTGAACAGGAGATATGTGACCAAACACAGGGTTTCCATATTGCTTCTCCAAGGAGTGGGACTCGTGCGCAGGGACAACCAGAGCTCCTTCCTCTGCCCGTTGCTCTGCAGGGCTCAGAGTCAGAACTGTTGAGTCGTTGCTTAAGTGTCTCCCCCAACCCCACCCCAACTTTCTACCCTTTCACTTTTCCAACCTTTGACATTTCCCCTCAAGTCCCAAAGCTCAACTGCATGAAAGGTGGTGGTGGTGCCGATCATGACAAGGGCAGCTGGTGCTTACCAAGCCCTTTTAATGTGCCAGGCACTCTCTTCTAAGCAATTTACATGTAGTAACTCATTCGACCCTTAATTCAGGGGTAGGGACTATTACTATGTCCAATTACAGATGAAGGATCCAGGATACCGAGGCATGGCGGCTTATTCAAATCCATCCTGCTAGAGTTGGGATTTGAACCACCGAGTCCAGCAAATGAGCAACATGCATTTGTTCTATTTTTGAAATGCAAATAAATAAAACTATGCATGATGGAATGGAATACTAGGCACAGACGATGCCCAGAGCAAGGAAATAGCAGTTGACAGAAACAAAACCCAAGAATATAGAATGCTCGCATCACTTTCTCTGTAACTTCACTTAGGCGGTGAGAGCAGGGGACCCTGAAAACAATGTTGTGCAGTTAGCAAACTTCTAAGTTTGTACCAGAGAGCAGACATTTTTAGTTAAAGTGGGCAATACTTTCTTAAAGTGATTATTTAGTTTGTACAACTGATACTCAAAGGATGAGTTGACCGCCACTTTGGTCCAGGGTCATTTGTCTTTTAGCTGTCTCTGTTGCAATGCCAGGCCTCCTGCTACCTCAACCACCCTGTCTTGTAGGATTGCTCTGCTTTGAATGGAGTACTCTGGAAAATGCATACCTAAACATGATTGCATGGTTTATATCGGTAAGATTTGAATAACAAGGATTCACATATAGAAAAAAAAAACCTGTTATACTACTTGTTTTCTTTGGTCTCAAAAATGTAGTTGCTGTGTTATTTAATGTCATGTGATATGTTTCTGGATATGAATACTTGAATGCGTATATGTGTGCATGTGTACATATATACATAACGTGCCTTAGGTAAATACACTAGCTGCAAAGATAGCATTGTTAATGCTTGCATTCAGTTACTTCTGCAGGAGTGATGATGGCCTTAGTCTAAACTACCCACACTCTCCTTTGTGCAGCCAGGTTCTGAAGTCACCAGTGAGGCCATCCTCAGATCCAGTCTGTGACCCTGCCATGGCTTCTTTCACCTAGGTATGGCTAGTGGCCGACACAAGGTTCCACATACTTTGCCTAAGATCCCTGGGCCCAGTTGGCATCACAAATGTGAGTGAGAGCATGTTCACATCTAGATTGTTTCTTCTTTGCATGCAACACTCACACACACACACACACACACACACACACACACACACGCACACACACACACACACTGTGACCTACTCTGGTGACATTCCACACCTGTCTTTCCCATTATCTAGCCATACACCAGGTTTGGATTCCCTCTGTAGGACAGGCTAGGAATGCTCCCTACAGCCAGGCCCTGAGGAGCATGGGCCTGGGGACACAGTCCTATCCTGCAGGGCACAAAGTCTACCCATGACAGCCCGAGGTATCCAGACCCAGACCAGCTTACCTCTCAACCCACACTCTCCTTTTTTTCCTTTTCCAAACAAATTGTTCAGCTTCTCTCTTCTGAGGCGGTGTGGAGTTCCCTCCTCTCTGGCAAGCTTTCTGAATGGCACTCACTTTCTGCACAAACAGGAAGAGCTTGTGTGGTCACCACCCAAGTGTGCAGGTGTTGATAGAGGATGTGAAAGTGTGGAGGCGAGTGACTACAGCAGACACCCAGCCCCCTGCTCTTACCCGCCCCAGGGCAGGAGACTGGTAGCAGATCCTGGACTCCCAGCTTGGGAGACCTCCTGATTAAAAACAAACAAACAAACAAACAAACAAACAAACAAACAAAACAAGATTGAGATTGTGGTCATGGTGGCCAGGGGAGAAGGTCTCTATCACTCCCATTTAACCCTAAAAAGACTGTTTAAAAACATCCAGGAACATTCTGGAATCCCTTATAGTCTTATCATCAGGTGTTGATTTCAGTTGGCTGTCTAATATACATTTTTCTCCTCTGTATATGTGATGTGTGTATGCGTGTGCATATGTATGTGTGTGTGTGTGTGTGTGTGTGTGCACACGCAAGCATGTGTGCAAATGTGTGTACAGGTGCCTGTGAGCTTATGTGGAGGTCACATGCATTACACATGGAGGTCAAAGGTTGACATCTGGTATCTTCCTCTACTGTTCTCCACTTTCTATAATTGAGGTCAAGTCTCTCACTGAACTAGTGCTCAAGGATTTGGTTAGTCAAGTTAGCCAGATTGCTCCAAGGATCCTCTGTCTTCACCCACTGCTGCTGGGATTCCATGTGGGCCACCATGCCCACCTAGCATTTATGTGGGTGCTGGGGGATACAAAACTCTGGTCCTTATACTTACACACCAAGTGCCTTACCTCTGACCCACCTCCCTGAAGCCAGGTCTAACTTATGGTCAAAGCTCTGCTGGATCCCCAGCTGCCTGGACATCCAAGAACCCAAGGACCAAAGTTCATTTGGCCTCTAGACGGTGAAAGTTTCCTGGAACGTTCCAGGACAAAGGCTCATAGGGAAAAGAGGAATTGTGCTAGTGGAAAAATACAAAGAATTAAACACGTGTTCCTTGCAGGGTTTCATCTCCTTATCTCCTGTGCATCAGTCAACCCATGGCAGTGGAGCTTTTGTCTACACTACCCCCTCACACTTACTCATGTCTTGAAGTTCTTCTACTAGTAACAGGGAGCTTTGCCAGAGGACACCCCGTTACTGTCTAGTTCACTCAGTCTCTTTTCTCCATGGCATTTAATACCACTGAGCTTTTCTTTTCTTCTGGAACTTTCTCTTTGGCCACTGTGACTCCACATTCTCCTGGCTTTTGTCAGGTCATTTCTCTCACTGGCAGACTTCCATTCCTTGGCGACAATCCTGATTTGTGTCCTGCCCCAGCTCCATTTTTCTCAGGCAATTGGTTTATGTTCTCCATGGGTGGCCTCTTCTACTCTCTGGAGGCTACTTGCCAAGCCCATGGCCATCTGTTTACAAGTTTCTGCTGTTCTTTCAGGATGTCCCCTAGGAACCTCAGGTTCAACTGGTCAAAAGGAGACTCTGATCTCCCCATTTCCCCCATCCCTCATCACGTGGCCTGTGAAACCTTCCTAATGTGTTCCCAACTTGCTCCTTCATTTCCCTGCCCTCCTGCATTTAGATGTCTACCTTCTGTTAAACCAGCTTCTTCAATTCTGACCCCAAGTTTTCTTCATTTGAACATAGCTTTTCTTATCCTTACATTGGATGAAATTCTGGACATAACTAGAGACTCCCCTGTCCAGTCACATCTTGCCACCATCGGCCACATGGGTTTCCTGGGCAGAGGCAAGTCTTTCTCCTGTTTCCAAACCAGAAATGAGGAATCTGCCTGGATTCTTCCCTTTCCCAAATATCCTTCAACCTGCAGTCAGAAAGCCTTGCCGGTTCTATCTCTGAAACTGCTCTCAGTAAATCCTCTCTTCTCTCTTCCCGCCCCCAGGCCTCACTTCAGGTCTCCTGGTCATTGTCTTAATTCCCAGGGGGAGTACGTATACCCTCAACCCACAAGACAATTCACTGATGTGTAGGAGGAAAGGACTTGAGTCTGTGTCTACGACCCTTATTTATTGCTGGATTTTCTGAAGTAATATTCGTATAACATAAAATGAATCATTTCACCATCAAGTGGTATTGAGCACATTCACAATGTTGAACAGACCATACCTCTATCTCTTTTCTTTTTATATCATCTTCTGTGTGGGATTGGGTCATTCCTGAGCAGTTACTCCTGCTGACAATGTGTTGTGAAGACATCTTACTGCAGAGGAGATAAGATCAAAAATGTGCAGACTGGTGACCTTGAATATCTCCCATTGGACAGGCTTCATAGTACTTTTCCAAACTACCTCCAGATTTTCACTGTAAAAGACTGAGAAATGGATGGAAACTGATTCTTTTCACCCCACTACCAGTCCTCACACCCTCCAATGGCCCCTTTTCACTCAAGTGAAAACCCCAAGTTCCAGCACTGGGTAAGTGGGGGGTGTGACACAGCGGTCTCTAGTTCACTGTCCAACATCACCTTTGCTGCTGCCCACATCTTTCCTCACACCCCACAGAACCACACCTCTGGTGTGCTGTTGTAGGTCCGGCCTGCAGAAAGCCACTCAGTTTTCCCAGGGAGGCCTTTGCTTCTATTGGCTATTATTCTATTGGCTATAAATTCTCATGGAGGCAAAACCCTCCATCCCTGCTCTTCATGGAGGCAGAGCTCATCAGTTGTGTGGGCCAGCCCACAGGCCATGTTGGGTGGTATTGCAGGACCCATTGCACATAGTAGACCTTTAGCAACCATTTGTCAATTGAATAAATAAATTGTGTCTCAGTTGTGGAAAGTAAGTTTTGAGCCTGGAATGTGTTACAGATTCATCGTGTGACCCTGAGTGAGCTCCAATAGCCCTGAGCTCAGTTTCCAAATCTTTAAAATGGGAGGCACGGTGCTGTCCTTCCCTGGAGACAGAACTGTTGTTGCCAAAGTGGACTGTAACCTCTTAGCCCTTTGCAGACTTGACCGCTGAAGGTCCCTATTGCTGGGGATAATCGAAGGGAGCTAGACCGATGCTCCCTGCCTCAAAGGGCCCTACTCTAGGCACACCTTGTTTGTCCAGCACAAGCAAGTTTGCTTTACCTCTGTGCCAAGTAAAAGTGAGGTCTCAGCTGCTGTGCCTTTGTATACTTGCCTTGTGGCTTCTACAATGACTCCAAGGGGGCTGTTCTTAAAGGCTTACCCAGCTTGTGCCAACCGAGTCACTGGAGGCTTTCAGAGGTGGAGCCCCATGGGAGGAAGTCAGGTCATTGAGGATGCCCTTTGATGTTCCTGGCACTCTTCATTTCCTGTCTTTCTTTGTACTTCCTGGCATACACGATTTGAGCAGCTTTGGCACACTGTGTGGTCGCTGCCATGATGTTCTTATTTGCCACAAACCCCAAAACAGAAAGCTGACTAACCATGGGTTGAATGAAGCTCCTAAAACTGTGAGCCAGGGTCTGGAGTGATGGCTTAACAGTTAAGAGCGATTACTGCTCTTGCAGAGGGCCCAAGTTCTGTTCCCTGCACTCATGTTGGGTGGCTCATAACACCCCTGTCACAACAGCTCCAGGGAATCTCATGCCCTCTTCTATCCCTCATAGGCATGCGTGTGGCACACATCTATACATGCATGTAGTACATACGTGCATGCAAGACACTCATATATGGATAAAATAAATCTTAAAAAGATAAGAATTAAATCTTAAACCAAAACAAAATCCTAGGAGACAAAAATAAGCCTCTCATGTTGACTAGCATAGGTGCTTTGTCATAGCAACAGAAACCTATTAACATTACTCTGCATGGTTTCCTGGACAAAGGTGCATGGGGCAGTGGTGATATTCTGCCTTGTGGTAGGGAATGAGACTTCAGGAAGTATAGTCCACCTCATCTGCTGGGGCCCTGGAAACAAGGTCAGGTTATATGTACTCTCTGGGCAAGAGGACCACAAGGGCCTGAGAGCCCCCAGAAGTTGTTTCCCAGGCCTGGGAGGAATGCAGATATGCATCAGAACACTTGCTAGACCAAGGGGCTGGCAAAGATAGGGTGTGCGAAGAAGGAAAGTTAGGGATGGAGCACCCATTCTTATCACTCCAAACCACCCAGGGTATTGGCAATCTGTTTGTTGTTGTTTGTTTGTCTGTTTAGACAGAGTCTTCACGTGTCCCCACGGGCATCTCACAGCCAGCAGTGAGGCTGGTCCCAAGCAGAACCAGACATTTTAGCAAGTGAATAGGGAACCCAGTCTAAATGATGCCTGTCATGGGTAAGACTATACTTCTTGTTCATCTTATGTGATAATAAAAATAGCTGATGTCTATTGGATCTTACCCTGCACCGAGAAACTTTCTAAGGGTGAATTGATTCAGTCCTTCCCATAATCTCTTACTATCTTCCTAATAAGGAAAGGGGAGGCCAGAAATGTAAGAAGTTGACCAAGGTCAAAGAGATCATTAAGAGTGAATCTAGGGCCGGTCGGTGGTGGTGGTGCACGCCTTTAATCCCAGCACGCGGGAGGCAGAGCCAGGTGAATCTTTGTGAGTTCCAGGCCAGCCTGGGCTACCAAGTGAGTTCCAGGAAAGGTGCAAAGCTACACAGAGAAACACTGTCTCGAAAAACCAAAAAAAAAAAAAAAAAAAAAGAGTGAATCTAGGGTTCAAGTTAAAATCGTATGACTCTAGAACACAGACTTCATCTCTCTCTAGCTCTCTGCTCTCCATCCCCCCCAACACATATGCTTATTTGTACCTGCTTACATTCTATTCCCACACACTTGTATGCATTTATAAAGACAGGTATACACATTGTGTTTATATTTGCATGTAAATCTATACACATCATGTTTATGTATATGCCTGGCATGAATGTCCCACATGAAAATTTCATTAGATTCCCCAGCCTCACTCTAAACAATCTAAAACACACACATGTATATAAAGTAATTCCACCTCATCTTTTAGTATTGCATAAATCAACCTGGGGAAGGAACAGGAAGAGATTAAGTGAGTCAGTTGACAACCTATCTGTTAGAGCCAAAAGGTTTCTTGTTCTAAAAAAAAAAAAATCAGATCAAGGAAAGAAAGAAAAAGAAACTAGCACAGGAAAGAAGGAACAGGCCCCACACATTCAATCTAGAAAGAGCCCTTGTAAGTGGGTGATGCACTGGGGGAGGAACACAGAAACAGCCCATCACATCACCCAGAAGAAAAATGGTTGCCCGAGCCAGTCTGTAATTCACGGCCAGAACGTGAAGCAGAGACTACATGAAGCGGTGATATAAGAAACAAATAGGGCAGACAGGGACGGAGCATAATTACAGACACTCAATCTGCTGGGAGCATTTACCAAAGAGTAAGTTGCATACAAGAAAATTTGCATACAAATGAGATAGCAAAAGAACAGGACAGTGATAAGAACTCATACATGTTATGAAAGCATGTCGGCAAGCAGGAAAACAAAAAGCAATGAGACACTACATTGAAACCACTGGAGCAATAGAGTTTGCTACCCTGTATCATCAAAATAATTTTAAATGGCATATCGGGCTTCACACAGGTAGGTGGCTTTCAATCAGCACGTGAATTAATATTTCATGTGTGTCTGTCTTTCCACCTCTATTGTTCAGTCTTACGTACTTAAAGGCTAATTTTTGGAACATTGAAAAGAAATACTAAATTCTTGTGAACATCATTTTAAATAGTCTTGTGATTGACTGGGTATGATTTCCAGGTAAGAATATTTTAAGAATAATTTCAGCCTGCCAGAAAACCAGGTAGGCTGCCCACAGGCCTTCCCCTCTCTTTCTGTCCGCGCTCCAAGACCCAATCCCCCAGTCTTGTCCCGAGCGCTGCAACAGAATACCAGCTGCAGCCTTCCCTCACCCATGCCCACATCTCCTGTGGATCCCTTGAACCATCCCCCACCCATCTCTCTCCCACAACTTGTTGCTTTGTCCCAGAACCCAACTCCAGCAGGCACCCCCAGTTAACCCAAGGGCAGGTCCTCCCCAGACGATATGTAGGCTGAAGGCAGACCCATATCTCTCCTACTGCTCCTGAAATCCAATACTCCAGTCTCATCCAGCTCTGTAGCTGGAAACCTGTTGTGGTCTTCCTTTCCTCTCTCATCCCCAACAGATCATAAAGACCTTCTCCTCCAACCTTCCTCCCACCAAGTCATCCCAGTTAACCAACACCAGCAGGCACTCCCTATGAACAACCAGCTGAACAGCCCAGGAAAACAGGTACCACACAGCCACCACACTCCAGAAACCAAGGAACAAAACATCCACCCAACAAAGACAAATTCAAAAGTCAGCACTTAGACCTTTAATCATCCCAAACCCAGATGCCAATACACCAGTGTAAAAGCACAATCAACAACAGCCAGGGCAACATGTCTTCACCAGAGCCCACCCGTCCTAGCGCAGTAGACCCTGGATATTCTAACGTAGCTGAAGCACAGGGAAAAGACCTTAACACCAACTCTATGAAGACGATAGAGGCTCTTAAAGAGGAAATGAATAAACCCATTAAAGAAACCTAGGAAACAGCCAGGCGGTGGTGGCGCACGCCTTTAATCCCAGCACTCGGGAGGCAGAGGCAGGCGGATCTCTGTGAGTTCAAGGCCAGCCTGGGCTACCAAATGAGCTCCAGGAAAGGCGCAAAGCTACACAGAGAAACCCTGTCTCGAAAAACCCAAAAAAAAAAAAAAAACCTAGGAAAACACAAACAATTGGAAGAAATGAATAAATCCCTTAAATAAAGCCAAGAAAATACAAACAACCAGTAGAAGGAAATGAATAAAACTGTTCAAAACGTGAAAATGAACATAGAAGCAAAAAAGAAAACACGAATGGAGGGAATTCTGGAAATGAAAAATTTAGGAATTTGAACAGGAACTACAGAGGAAAGCTTCACCAACAGAATATAAGAGATGGAAGAGCCGGGTGGTGGTGGCGCATGCCTTTAATCCCAGCACTCGGGAGGCAGAGCCAGGCGGATCTCTGTGAGTTCGAGGCCAGCCTGGGCTACCAAGTGAGTTCTAGGAAAGGTGCAAAGCTACACAGAGAAACCCTGTCTCGGGAAAAAAAAAAAGAGATGGAAGAGAGAATCTCGGGTGCTGAAGATACAATAGAAGAAATGAATACATCAGTCAAAGAAAACGTTAAATCTAAAAAACACCTGACACAAAACATCCAGGAAATCTGGGACACCATGAGAAGACTAATCCTAAGAAACTGAAATCAAGATCAGATAAACAATTTATAAACCTATAACCCCTAGTGAAATGGAAGCAGTCATTAAAAGCTCCTACTCCCCCCAAATGGTTTTAGAGCAGCATTATACCAGACTTTCAAAGGAGAGTTAACACCAATACTTCTCAAATTATTCCACAAAATAGAAACAGAAAGAACATTGGCCAATTCATTTTTTGAGGCCACAGTTACTCTGATACTCAAACCACATAAAGACCCAGCAAAGAAAGAGAATTACACAACAATTTCCTTATGAACTTAGATGCAAAAATAGGAAAATACTTTCAAATGGAATCAAAGAACACATCAAAACTATCATTTACTATGATCAAGTAGGCTTCATCCCAGACATGGAAGAATGGTTCAACATATGAAAATCAGAAAATATAATCTACCATATAATCAAATTTAAAGAATAAAAAAAAACACAGATAATCTCATTAGATACAGAAAAGGTCTTTGACAAAATCCAACATCTCTTCATGATAAAAGTCCTAGAGAGATTAGGAATTCAAGGGACATACCTCAGGCAATTTACAGCAAGACTATCAACATCAAATTAAATGGAGAGAAATTCAAAGCAACTCCACTAAAATTGGGCATTTTCTCCATATCTATTCAATATAGTACTTGAAGTTTTAGCTAGTGCTAAAGGAGATCAAGGGGATAAAAACTGGAAAGGAAGAAGTCAAAATATCTTATTTGCAGATGATATGATAGTATAAATAAGTGACCCTAAAATGCCCACCAGGGAACTCCTATAACTGATAAACACTTTTAGCAAATTGGCTGAATATAAGATTACCTTTAAAAAAGTCAGTAGCCCACCTATATAAATGACAAATGGACTGAGAAAGAAATCAGTAAAACAACACCTTTCACAATAGCCTCAACTAATATAAAATATCTCGGGGTAACTCTAACCAAGCAAGTGAAAAACCTGTATGATAAAACTCTAAGTCTTTGAAGAAAGAAATTGAAGATATCAGAAGATGGAAAGATCTCCCCTGCTTATGGATCAGTAGGATTAGCAGAAAAAAAAAGGCCATTCTACGGAAAACAATCTATGGATTCAATGCAATCCCCATCAAATTCCAACACAATTCTTTACAGACCTTGAAAGAACAATTCTCAACTTCATATGGAAAAACAAAAAATCCAGGATAGCTAAAAACAATCCTGAACAATAAAAGAGCTGCTGGAGATATCCCCATTCCTGATTTCAAGTTGCACTACAGAGCTACAGTAATTAAAAACTGTACTGTATGGTATTGGCATAAAAACAGACATGTTGACCAATGGAACTGAATTGAAGACCCAGACATAAATCCAAACACATATGGGCACCTGATTTTTTATATAGAAGCCGGAAATATACACTGAAGAAAAGACAGTATCTTCAACAAATGATGCTGATTAAACTGGATGTCTGTGTGTAAAAGAATGCAAATAGATCCATATTTACCACCTTGCATAAAACTCAAGTCCAAGTGGATCAAAGACTTCAACCTAAAACCAGATAAACTAGCTGGGCTGTGGTGGTGCACATCTTTAATCCCAACACTTGGGAGGCAGAGACAGGAATTACTGAGTTCAAGGCT
>CABHPH010146417.1:4960-30340 GCA_902168325.1 Peromyscus nudipes
GTGGCTTGTGGCTTACCGGCATCTTCACATGCTGCTTGTCAAGGCGGTGACTGGCAGTGTCTCCCTCACTTGGCTTCCTGTTCTCTTAATTCTCCTCTCTGTTAGTCCCGCCTATACTTCCTGCCTGGCCACTGGCCAATCAGTGTTTTATTTATTGACCAATCAGAGCATCTGACATACAGACCATCCTACAGTACTCATCATTCCACTTTTGCTTCATATTAATGGCTTACTACCTCTAATGGACATTTCCTGTCCACATAACTTCGTGGATCTTGCAGTCATCTCTGTGGTTTGTTATTCTTCTGGCCCCACATGAGAAAAAAAAATCCTCTACAGTAATCACTGTTGAAATCTTTGGGGGAGCAGCCTGATTTTGATTAAAATTCTACTTACTTCTGTAAATATCAACTCACACTTACTCTTAAATAAAAATCCAGCCTCACATCAAGGGCACATTTTGTACTGACCACTGACAACACGTGGATACAGAAAATGTGACAATTTAATAACAGTTGTTGCTGGAAACCATCAAAAATATACCTGTAAAAAAATTACACTGCAATTATGGAAGAGGTGGAGGGGAGCCAATGTCTGAGGTGTATTCCCGAGGAACATTCTGATCAAGTAGCAATTACGTGATCCTCTCAAAAATCTCAGTGAGATCATGACATGGAAAGAAGTTTCTTTATTTTGGGCTCCCTATTCTTATATATAAATGAAGACTTTTTATAAAGATTTAAACACAATCAGTTTGAATGGTTGGAACGAGTTGACTGATCAAATAATAAATTAGAAGTCTACTAAATATTCTTCAGCTTAGAACGAAAATAGGCTATGATGTGTGTATGTGTGCATGCATGTGTGTGCTTGTGTGTCTCTGTGTGCACTCACACACACACTTACGAATGGAAGTCTGTCTCTTGTGATCCTTTGTACTTCTCAAGGTGAAAAGTGAGTGCCTGGGAGAGGCTCCTCCAGGCATTGGACAGAATGGAGAACCAGCAGGGTTTGTTGCATGCCTGTTAGAGAGATTTTTAACCAGAAAAGACTTTCTGCAAACCACATAATGAATAGGGTAAATGACTGATGCCTTTGTACTGAAGAAATGGATGTTTCCATAGTCTTACAAACAAAGAGAGTTCACATCTGTTATTCAGATGCATGATGGGCATAAATTGTTAGCAAAAATGCCGAACTGTCCATCTGCAAGTGATCAAAAAGCTTAAGTCCATGTTTTATTGTTCTATTTCTTTTGCAGAGTTTCTTAAGGCATCCAGCACACCAGCATGTTCTGTACTCTGAGCATCTGCTTTCTACCCCCCCCCCCCCGCCCCGTCTCTGCCCTGCTGCTCCCGTCAGTCCCTTTGCTCCTCAAGGTTTTCAGTTCTACTTTCCTGTCATTTGCACGTATATCATTTTATTAAGTACCTATAAAGATTAGGAACAACAAATGAGAGAAAAGGCGAGACCGGTCTGATATCAACTTAATTTGCTAAGCACAGAATTACTCCTTCGGTCTTTATGGCTGAAAACATTGTGTGGACAAGGGTGGTGTTTTTCTTTATCCTTGAACTCAGGTTTTTACAGAGGACCTGCTGTTAGTGAGCAAAAGCAACACCTTCTAGAGTATAATTGGTCCCCGCCTTGCATGTCTTTCAGTTTCTGAGAGCAAAGGGTGGTTCAGCACAAATGTGTAGGTAAGTGTCCCATGTCTCTGTCAATGTTGATGTGAAGGGGGCTGGAAGACAGAGGCAGGTGATTCTGGCAAGTGACCTTTGTCCCAGAACTCCCACTTGGCCTGATCTCCTGTGCACAGCTGGCCAGCTCTGGATCTGCCCCCATGGCCTCCTCTCACAGTGTACCTACCCACCTCATGCCCAGGTACAGAAGCCACTTACTTCACCTGTGGTGGTGAAGGCCGCCCTCCCTTTCCTTTTGCTTATCTCTGGTGGCTCAGAGATACTTACAAACACTTGTTACGTGACTGCCCTCACTCTGCCTGGCTCAGGGACTTCTTGGGGGTGGTGGTGGTGGTGGTGGTGGAGGTCGACATGATGTCCTTCTTGGGAAGGACTGTGCTGTGTCTCCTGCACTTTGGAGTCCTCTACTGGATCCCCCCACGGGGAGGTTCTAGCACAGAGGCCCTGTGTCTCAGCCTTCTCTGTACTTTCTAGCAGCCTTTCCCCTGGAACATTCCAGGCTCCCCGCCTGGCCTCCAAGGGCTTGTATCAGCTGGTGCAGTAGGATTCTTTTAATTATGAGCTTAGTCAATGATGGGCAGGGACTCCTGGGTTCCCTCTCCTGTTGGTGGATGTCTGTCTGCCCAGGGCGAGAAAGGACCCTCCCTCATGCCTCCTGGTACGGTTCCTCAGCAGGAGACTCCCTACTCAGTTTCCCACCTCCGTCCTCTCATTTCTGTTCTTCGAGAAGAAGGTGTGTTCCCATTCATTGCTGCCTAACAGGGAAGGCACACAGTCGGTGCTAAATAAATGATCTTAGTTAGGACAGCCATCACTCCGAGAACTTCAGCAAAGCCAGGCGTCATTTGCTGTAAGTGTTTCCCTATAACGTGTGTAAGCCTCACGACCACCCATGAAGGACTCAAAGCTTTTGAGGAGACCGAGTCACAGAGAACCTGAATCACTGTGTGAAGGTCCCACCACAGAACCAGGAAGTAAACCCTGGTTGTCCGAGTCAAGAGATCCTCATACTGGGGAGCCAAGTGTTCTCTGGACCCTTAAAACTATGTACTCGGGGGTGGGGGTGGGGGGTGGGGGGTTGTCAGCAAGACTCAGGCTTTCTCCCCATCAGCAGGAGCAGATACAGAGCTTCTAGAACAAACCTCTGTGCCGCCAAGGCATCCCAGGTGATTCCAGAAAACGAACATGGAGAAGCCACCTCGGCTGCTCCAGCCCTCTTCTTGTCTTGTCACACATGTCCCCAGACTGCTTGGACTTCCATGCTGAGGACCTGGCAGGGCCTCTTGCTCCACACTGCTGGGTCCTCTCTGCTTCCCCTAATGCTTCTTTGGAGCCTGTCCTCACCGAAGGAGCAGGGGGCCCCTCAGTGACGTTGACTAGAGAGCAGAAGTCAGCAAATAGAGGGAAAAGTGACAGCTGAAGCCAAGAAGAAGAGTGGGGAGGCTCCATCCCAGGGCCTAAGCCCTAACTAATTTCATCCTACTTGATAGCACCGTGGCCACCCATGGAGTAACATCATGTCTAGTACCATGGGGCACTGAAGGATAAGTTCCCAAGGTCAGAGGAACCTTCCAGAGCCCCTCACTCCCCTTGTGTGCAACCAATGATAGCCAGGCATAGAGGTGATCACGCAGGGCCCAGGGGTGCTTCCCCTAAGTTTGCCTACTGTGGTCAGTGCCTCTCCAAGACACCAGATAAAAAATGTCACCAAGAAAGAAGGAAAGTAAGAGGATAACCAGGCCACAGAGCCCTCAGCTAGGGACTCCCTCTGGCTGAGCAGTACACAGTGATCATTTGGACAACAAGTACAAGGTGGAGATGTTTACACCAATGTGAATCTGTCGTCACTGACCCCCTTCACCTGCCTGCACTTGGTGTTTTAAGAAACCACACCTGTTTGTTGTTTTTTTTTCCTCCCTGCTCTGGAAATGTCCTCTGGGGATAGGATCTAGGCCCCTGTTGAAGCCAAAGGATGGAGTCAGGTGAGGATCCTGGATGGAGAACTTTACTGTCTTTGCAGCTCATTCCAACTGGGCTGCGTCACCAACATTCTGCTCTCTTTTTCCTTCCCCACTCCATTCCTCAGGACCCATTGTCCACTAGGGGTGCTGATGGGTAACAGACTCCAGACACACAGAGGATATCTGCAATGGACTCCAGTCTTCGGCAGGCTTGGCTGTGGTGTCCTGCGCTCCCCTCTTCTTGCTCAAGCTGCTATAGACTCATGGCCCAGGCACCACATTACTCTTACCAGAGAGGACCATTGGAGAGGAGAAGAGCCCACGCCAGCATGCTGTTCCTCAGGACCTGCGCTGGCCAGAGTCCTACCTACAATTCAAAGCTCCCAGGTCACAAGACAATACCACAACATGCCCTAATAAAAGGATTGTCATCTCCACACAGCTGAACTTCTAAAGCAACTGCCCTGTGGGGTGCTGTTAGTCTGGTGGGCAGCCTGAACCTGAGCCCTAGAGCATTCCAGGGTCAGTCTTATCAGAAAGCAGATACTCTACAGGAAGTGCTGCCTGGTCTTTCAGAGGAGAGAACATACGTGGAGTCAGTTGGAGATAGAACTGTGAGTCCTCTGAGCTCAGGACCCACCGTGATCCTCACTAAGAGAGGGCTCAGGTCTGCTCCCTACTTTACAGGTGGGAGAGTGGAGAAAGGCCGAGTTGTGGGTGATGTTAAAGGGAAAAGATTATTCGGTGTGGCTGGAGATGGTAAGACTCCATGCAAGGGAGGCAAGGTGGAGTCAAGTGTCTTGCTGCAGCTGAAAGAGAGTCAGTGCGTTCTAAGTCCAGCACAGCCAAGGGGACTTTAGAGCAGATGCTCAGGTCCAAGGATGGGAACTCCAGTGCTAAAGGGGAATTCTGGGTTGCCAACTCAACAGGACTCTTGCTGAAACCGGCTGGATGATAAGACTTATCAGGTGATGAGACTTATCGTCTAGGTGTCTTCATTGGGTTTATTTTCTCCTCCAATTAAAGAATTACAAGGTGGGAAATGTCTTGGCTACAGTAGGCAGCAACAGGTGTCAATTTTTATTAAAAGTGAAGAAGTTCACACAGCAAGGCACACAGAGAGAAAGACTCCTTGTAGAGTACAGAGGGGACTATGTCCACCTACCCACACCGCCAAAGGAAGATTGGGGATTTTAAGTGTTTTGAGTGGCCTGGGATGGGTCTCCTTCCCCTACTTTTGGGTTGGTCAGTGTAAACAAAGAAAGAAGGGCTCAAAGACCCATGGCTCAGGACCAGCCTTGAACCAGTCACCTGGAAGGAAGCCCTGATAGAGAAAAGCCCGCTAGGCTGTTGTCTCCAGATAGGAAGGGGAGGAAAAGACCAGAAGCTCACCATCTTCATTATCTGTCCTGGTCCCTTTCTCTCCCTGTCTGTCTGTCAGGGGTCTGTCTGGCTCCTGAGCCTTCAAAACCTCACCTCAGCTGTGGAGGAGAATGAAGAATCCATCAGCAATGAAGAGCTCTGGGTCTGAGCCAGATTATGGATGAGATGGATGGCTTGTTTCATTTCTTTTGCTATGACAAATACACCCTGACAAAAACCAGCATAGGAAAGGAAAGGGTTTTTGTTTTGTTTTCCTTATTATTCCAGGTTATGGTCCATCTCTGAGGGGAAGCCACGGTGGGAAATCAAGCTAGTCACATCACATCCCCAGCCACAGAAAAGAATAAATTCACCCTTACCTGCTTCTTCTGTTCAGCTGTGTTTCTCAGTGTTTATACTGTTCAGGACCCAATGGCTAGGAAATGGCACCTCTCAAATCGGGCTGGGTCTTCCTATGTCAGCGCCCCTTACAGACATGGCCCCTTACAGACATGCCCACAGGCCAATCTGACATTGATAATTCCTCATGAAAACTCTCTTCCCAGGAGATTCCAGGTTGTGTTGTATTGGTAATTAAAGCTAACCAGCACAACTGGGCTCTGTACTAACAAATGTGGCAGCGTTAACTGTGAGAGCCTCAATGAGAAGAGAGCTCTGGGGAGCCGGAGTTGTATGACCCAAGAACAGCATAGTCGCCTGGAGAGCAGGCAGCTTGGGTCCCTCTCAGGACTGTGCCCAGGAGCCAGACCATAGGAGGACAGCTACTCTCTCCTGAGAAGTGTCTTTATCTGGGATATCAGGCAGAATGTCATTTCTGGGCCCAAGAATGACACAAAACTGAGAGCCCTTAATGGAGCAAGTGGGACCTAAATGAAGCTTAATGTGTGTGTGATACATGTCAGACAGAGTGAAGCCTCTAGTTTTTTTCTTTTCTTTTTTTTCAAGACAGGGTTTCTCTGCGTAGCTTTGGAACCTGTCTTAGAACTCGCTCTGTGGACCAAGTTGGCCTCAAATTCACAAAGATCCACCTGCCTCTGCCTCCAGAGTGCTGGGACTGAAAGTGAGTGCCACCACTGGCTGACCCTGCCTCTAGGTTTTTTTCTATGCATCATATCTACTCTTCTATGGGCCCAAGAGGGTATCTATAAGTGTTACATCTCCAAGGGGAAAGATATCCTGTCAGTCCAGAACCAAGGACTACCACAAAGACACACTGCACAACAAACCTCACACAAGAGATTTATTGGGAAAGACACAAAAAGGTGGCTGCTTCTGCTAGGGTGAGAAGCAGGGGGAACTGAGCAGAAGGCAGGCTTTCTATAGGGTTTCTTGTGAGGGGTGGCAGAGCTTACCAGGGTGGCCTGGGATTGGTGGGATTCTGCGGCCTGATCCTAGGGCAAACTCAGGGATTGGTGAGATTTTGTTCTCAGGGATTGGTGGGATTCTTTTCCTTGGCCCTGGTCTTGGGGTCAAGTCAGCGTGTTCTTTCCTTGGTCCTATTACACTACAGTGTCTATCCCAGAAGCTCTGTCATATGCAAGCAAACTCTCTGAGACCTTAACTTGGGAACAGAAAGTTGTCAGAGTTGTGGTGTTTGGTAGATAGGGGCCATGCTCCATTCTCCATGGATGAACGACAGTGGCTTCAGTTTGCTGCTGTTCTGCTCAGCAGTGTGCAGGCCAGCACATCACTCAGCATGTAACTTGGAAGTCTGGCCTCTTGGCTCATAGTCTGCTTTCAGTAACCATCCTTATCTCTATTCTCCTCAGCTAATTGGGAACTCACAGTAAAGTACTGGTTACATAAAGTGGGGTTTATTAAACTGAATCAATAAGAAACCATAAAGTACAGTCTTTGGCTATGACTTTGACCCTGGGAGAGGGGGCAAGGACAAGTGTGACAGCATGGGGGTGTGTGGGAGTTGGGGACACATTATGAAATGCCACAAGGCATGGATACTGGATTCCTTCTTAGGAAGACAAGATTCAAACTAACTCTTTGAAAAGGCCTTGGTTATATTTTGGGAGAGTGTACAGCATGCCTTGGCTGCCATCTTATAATCTTGAACAATGGTTCACTCTCTAACCAGGAACTGAGCTAGGCTTCATTGCTAGGAACCCATGATGTCTTCACTCAACATGCCTTGAGAGTGTGACAAGTCTCTCCCAGCTCATGTTTCTGTGTCTCCTGAAATGTTTTGTCAACTTACATTGAACAATAGAAACATATTCGCCACCATTTCAGGCCTGTGTAGAAATTCCAGGCAAGTCTCTGCTAATTTCTGTGACCATTAGGGTGTCCTTTCTCATCCCTTCATCTCTGTGACTGCCAGGTGTCCTTCCTCATCTTTTCAATGGTCCCTGTGACCATTAGGGTGTCCTTTTTCGTCCCTTCTACACTCCAGCCTCTGAGGCATATACACATTCCTGTTCCTTTCCTGTAACCCACACCTTCTTCAACTCTCTGCGTACTGGCTTCCCAAGGGAGTGTCCCTCCGCCCTTGGCACCTGAATTTTGAGAGAACATGCCCAAGGACTGGATAATTAGAGGTGGTTAGAGGAAGACTGATCCTTCTAGCTTAACCTTTCTCTCCATTACAAATAAGAAGGTTGGTGAGCTATGCCCTAACAAGAGGCTGGTGTAAAAATAGACGGAAAAAGTGAATTGTAGAGGAACACACCCAGTTCCCTCTAGGTAGAGAAGTAGATAGATCCCAGGGTCTGACTCTAGGAAAAAAATGGATTAGAAGAGAGAATACTAGGAACTTGCCCCAAGGAAAGTTTGCTACATGCTGTGGGCCAGCCTCCTATCCTTTTTAACTTTTGAGTGCTCCATACTTTTCTGTAACTCACCTCGGGCACAGAGGCATTATAACCTGCCCCACCCCTTCCCTACCAACTGGAAGCCAAAGAAGTGCTGTTCTCATGGTTTCTCTTTCTCTCTCTAGAAGACCAGGAAGTTTAGTGCACTTGGCTTCATGTCAAGATACTATTACAGTGCCTTAATTATCAGACACCGCTCCGCTGGGCTATAAAAGTCAACGGTAGTGAGGGCAGAGAAAGTATTCCTTTCTTCCTCTCTCTGGTGGGGTCACTGGCCGTCCTCTCCACCTCAAGGCAGTTCTTACGGAAGAGCAGGACTACTTCTTGGTGAGCGTTTCCAGTGTGGGCTGTGATACCTGGTGATGGAGGCCAGCTGTTAGGGGGAAGGTGACTTGGGAAGTGGTGAATCCATGTCCTTTGTTAAGGGGCAGATTGCTCTTGAGTACCATGGCCCAGAACTTTCTAGCACATAGAGAGCCTCCACCTGCTCTCCAGAGGAGTCATTTCTTCACTCAGCCATTTCAGCTGTGGAAGGAGATCTAGTGCTCTCCAAACCCATTCAAGAAGAATCCCGGGAAGGAAGACTCCTCCCAACCCCCCATGCCTTGATAGAGGGTATGGTATCTTTTCCAGTTTTTATCCTTCCAAATGGCCACATCTAGCATAAAGCCGGTGTTTGATAAATTTTGGTTTTCAGAAAGAATGAGTGAATGAACAAATGAATGATTGAATGACTACTTGGACAAACAACACAGTCTGGTGTGTGGGTTGCTGAATTACAGGTCTGAACCCCGTAGCTCTGACCCCACTGTCCTCTCTTGCACCTCATGCAGTGTTCACAGAAGTCACCATGACCTGGTCCTGCAGCCTGAAGAGCCTCCTCACAGTCTTTGTCTTCACCATCTTTGCTGTCAGCTCTGTGGGTAAGAATAAACATGGTATTCCTTTCTCCTAAAGAAGGAGGAGGTGAGCAGTCAGAGCCTTGGGGAGGTAAGCAACCACATGAGACTCTGGTGGTCTGTCTAGCCCCTCATGGCTTCTTGGCTGCTAGGAAATATCAACTACAAGGCTCTGGGCTTACCTTTTAAATGATGTACATTTCCCCCTTGCAGAGAGTTACGAGTGTACAGCACATTCATGTACAAATGAGTCATGTCCTCCGACCACAGATGTTTGTACAGCCACTAAAGGCTGCTTCAACCAAATGCAGATATTTGATACACCATGTAAGTCAACCCTCACACCTTGAACATCCTCCAGGTTATCCTTGCCTCCTTTCCAGATTGAGACTGGGAGCCTGGGGTTCTGGGAGGTGGTGGAGATGGAGCATGCACTTATTGTAGGACCTAGATTCTACAGGGTGAGGACCATTCGGGTGTGACTCCATTCTTACTTTCACAGTGTCGGGGATCAAACTCGGGCTATCATGCATGCTAAGCAAGTACTCTACCACCGGTCCCTCCCTTTGTAGCAAATGGTCCCTCTGTTGGTTCCTTCTCTGAAACAGACCATTGCAGAGGGACTCTTGGAGAAGTGCAGTGCTCAAGGCAGAGGGGATGAAGGGACAGGTTCTTTACCGCTAGCTCAGGAGGAAAATTTACTGGGTGGTTCGATTTTCCACAGCCACAGTTACAGACCTTGTGTCGAAGCAAAAAGGGTGTACTAAAGAAGCAGACACATGCAGTGCTCTGACATTCTCAGCGACACTGGGGGCTCAACGGAGATTTAGCTATGAGAACAGGTGCTGCACAACTGAGAAATGCAACGAACAGGACATAACTTGTGAGTACAGCTCCTGCCTGTGCCCCGCCACCTGCTCAGGGCTCCTCTGCCTTTCCAGGGGTCCATCTCTCTGCTGACGGGCTGTAGCCCTGACACTCGCCTTCCCCTTTTGCTTGAAGCTTTCATTTGTAAGGGTCTGGGTTGGATACAAGCCCTTCTCTTGAGTATGTGTGTACACACTTGCAGACACAGACTGACAGCTGGGTAGCAGTAACTGGTCCTGCATCTATTTTTTAAGTAGGTTCAATGAATCCATAGGCTTAAATGCTTTGGTTTGCTTCTCCAGATGAGAGAATTTCCTCATCTATTTTATTCCTCATCTGGGATTTTTGTGTTGTTGAGATGGAGTCTTGCATGTATCCAGGCTTGAGTTGTATTACTAGGATCAAGCAATCCTCCTGCCTCAGCCTCCAAAGTTGGAGTAGCTGGGAATACAGATGTATGTGACCATACTGGCTCATTCCTCACTCTATGAACATCATCCTTTTAGAAAACAGATAATCTCTTCTCTAATTTTCTTCAGGGCAGGGAACAGAGTAGCTGACGAAGGTGAGGACAGCATGGATTTCTATGCCGTCCTTCCCTGCTCTCACACACCAGTGCCTTTCTCCTGTGCCTCCTTCCAGCTCATCTTGGCTACAATGCTTTTTGGTAGAATCATGGGGAAAAAACTAATTTAGATGAGTAGTGGATAGACACGTTCTCAGCTATTTCTTCTGCCTATTCCCCAAGATGAAAACTTTGCTCTCTTCATTCAGCGTCTTCGTCTTCTGAACCCAATGGTGTGGAATGTACTGCCTGCTACAACGAGAAAGTGAAGTCGTGCTCCTCAGTTACTACCCTGAAGTGCACAGGGAATGAGAAAAAGTGTATCGAGGTTACTGGCACGGGTATGAGTATTTCCTCAAACATTTTTACGTATATACTCTTGCCTTCTTCTTCTTATTGTTTGTTTAAGGTGTGGGTGTTCTTCAAGGGTATAGTGCACCCACCATTTACTTCTGTGGATCTGAAGCTTAGCAGCTGAAAATAGAAAACATATGTTACATCCCAGTTTCTGCAGGTCTATCTAGAATCTGAGCCCAGCACTGCCGCTGATTCTGGCTCAGAGTGTCTCCCGGGACTGTGTGCAGCTGTCAGCCAGGGCTGTGGTCCTTCAGATGAAGGATCTGCTTTCTAGGTCACTCATAATTTTGGTGGTGTCAATTCCTCTTTATGCGGTGGCCTCATGGCATATCATCTGACTCCCCTCCAAGCTAATGATGACACAGAGAGGCACAGACTGACAAGGGGAGCTGTAGATTTTAATAATCTCATCTCCGAAGTGACATATCATTTCTGCTCCTATTTGTTTCCTTAAATATTTTAATTTAAACTTTATTATAAAGAACTTACAAATAAAAAAAAACATCATGTAGTGAGATTAGCCAGATCCAAAGATTACACAGCTCAATGAACTTCTTCTATACAGTTACAGTAGCCATCCTGAAGCTGTGGAGATTTAGATTGACTTTTACACTTTCACTATCAACTATAGTTGTATGCACTTATCCATCACATGCGTGCGCGCGTGCGCGCGCGTGCGCACATACACACACACACACACACACACACACACACACACACACACACACCAAGCAAACAGAAACAACAACAAAATCCAGGACAAAATCAAAACTAGAAAAGCAATTTGCTCCATATCCCATAACCGGAGGGAAACAGTGGTAACTCTTTTCTGATCAACATATGAAATGTTTCATGGAACTGTGGGACTGAGAACTTGAAGGTAAGCCAGACCTTATATTTGGAAGCATTCTTAAGGAGGGGCTAGGGTGAGTAGGGGAGAGGACTTTTGTCTAGATGAGTTGAGATGAGTGAGAATATTGGGATGTCACACAGAATACAGGGGTGGAGTGAAGCCATCCATAGCAGGACCAAATTCTACTTCAATTTTCCATAGGAAATGTAGAGATACGTTCCTACAGTATTAGCCTTTCATGAAACTCAGAGATCTTGGGAGAAGGATTCTAGCTTGAGGGGATCTGCAGCATTTCTCTCTATTTTCCATAGCTAAGTTGGGATGGAGCACAGATACAATTTAAAATTTAGCCAAACATGTGAGGTCCTTCAGCTGGTGTCCTTCCTGAATATATTAAGTTCATCTCTCGTAATGAAAGCGTTCTGACCCCCAGTGTTGTTACTCATGACTTAAATTGAGGCTCAGCTGATGGTGCACGGAGCTTTCTTCATGTTTATCACCGGAATAGAGGCTCCTTACTTAAGATCATTCTGGGCATATTCCTTCCCCAGGGGATTTGGGTGATGAGGAGAAATAAGAGGAGAGCGAGAATACTAACTCCTGGATCTTTCTTTTAGATGTACAAACTTCCACTTTAAGGTTGTATGGGAAAGGCTGTGCAACTGAAAATGCCTGCAATCTGAATATGAATGTCCTCAGTGGCATACACATCCAAGCCTCATGCATCTCAGCTGTTTCAAACAATGGAAACCCTGCCCTCAAATCCATTTCATCAGCTCCCATTATTCTGCTCTTGCTGAAAGTCCTGCTTTGATCATCCAGGAACTGGCAATCTCACAATCCTATGCATATGGACCCATTGGCATGTTTGGGTGTCTATTTCCAAAACACGGAGCAAATAAAAACTAGTGATTTATTCTTGGTTCTTTATGTGAAAATTTATGTCCACTTTTGTCTTATCAGGAAATATACAGAAATGACTAGTTTAACATTTCCCCTCTTCTCCTTAATATATAGTACTAGAAGTCCTAGTCAGAGCGATTAGGCAAATCAAATAAGTAATTAAATAAATTTAAAACTGAAAGAAAGAATAAAGAAAGTCCAAAAGAGGAAGAAAGGAAGGGAAGGAAATGTATTCATATTGGAAAGAAATTTGTAAAACCACTAGAAGAAAACATTTGTGTATATGTATATGCATGTGTGTGCAGATATATACATGTATGTATGTAATGCTGGAGACAGCCCTGGACTTCATGCATGCAAGGAAGTATGGTACTGCTGAGTCACATTTCTAGACCAAGGAAAACACTTTTTGGCATAGCCTAAGTGTTGATTCTTAGTCAGGGTTTCTAATAACTTGTGTAGGAAAGGGTTTATTTCAGCTTATAACTCAGACCACGCACTTCATTGCTCTTTCATAATTCAAATAAAAAGAGTTATCCCAAATGTACTGGTTGGTTTTTTTTTTTTTTTTTTTTTTTTTTTGGTCAACTTGACACAAACCTAGACATATCTGGAGAAATCAGATAGACCTGAAGGAAGTCTGTGGAGTCATTTTCTTGAGTAATAATTGATGTGGGAGGGCCCCGTTAACTGAGGACAGTACCACCTCTGGGAAGGTGATTATGGGTCATATAAGGAAGCAGGCTGAGCAAGCCACAGAGAGAAAGTAAGTAATGTTCTTCTGCTTAAGTTCCTGCCTCTAGGTTCCTGCTTAAGTTCTTGCTCTGACTTCCCTCAATGGGGTGTGTCCCTGAGGAACCAAGTGTTCTCTGAACTCTCAACACCATGCACTGGGGCTAGCCTCCCAGCTGGTTCAGCATCATTCTCAGGAAATAGGGACCAATATTACTGCCAGGAATTAGACATGAAGCTTACCAAAAACAAGTCCCTATACCTCAAAGGCATTCTAGATCATTCCAGGAAGGGCTAAGCCAAACTGACCCAAAGAGACCATCTCTGGTTCTCTGCCTATCCTCTGGTCCTGTTCACATGAGCTCCTCTGTGCACTAAAGGCCTGGTGGTCCTCTCTGCTTCTCAGCCTTTTCCCACTAAAGGAGCAGAAGGGACCTTTGATGAAGATGACTAAAGAGCAGAAGCCAGGGAACAAAGAGCAAGGGTGAGGGCTACAGAAAAGTCCAGGAGTAGGGAGGCTCTGCCCTAGGGCCTGAGTCTGAGTTTCATCCTGCTTGATGGCAGCCACGGACTCCAAGGCATAGCGTGATGCTGTGTCTGGTGCCATGTACCTGCAGGTCCCATGGGGCATGGGGCAGATGAGCTCTCAAGTGTAGGAGAACCTGCCATAGCCCCTTACTTTCACAGTGTATGACTGATGATAGCCAGGACGGAGGAGATCAGGCAGGACCCAGGTGTGCTTCCCCTAAGAAGTTGATCACCTGTGCAAGTGCCCCTCTGAAATACCCAATACCAACATGCCACCAAGAAGGAAGAAGTTGAGAAGATTATGAATCATAGAGTCCTTATCTGTGGACCCAACACAGGTTGGCGGTGTACAGTGACCATCTGGATGGCAGGTGTTGAGTGGAGATGTTACTCCAGTGTAAACCTGTCTTCACTGACCCCCTTCACCTGCCTGTACCTGCTCTTGCTGGAAGCCCCACTTTTATATTGGACCTGTTCCCCATGCCGTGGGTATTTTCCTCAGGATCTGGTTACTGTCCTCTTACTGAGCCTAAAGGATGGGGTCAGGTCAGGGTGATACTGTTTTTGCCGTTCACTCTGACTGGGATGGGCTTCTATCAGTCTGCTTTCTCCTCTGCTTTTACCCTATCCTCCAGGTGGTCGTCTGGTAGAGCTCCAGGTTGCAGCCATATGCAACATTAACATCTGCAATTTTTATGCTGGCTCTCAGCAGGCTCTGAAGACCTGTGAGTCTGACAGAGCTCAACTGTCTCCTCTTCCTGTTGAGTTTGCTCCAGACTCACAGTACAGACAACACGGGAGAAGGTCCTATCCCAGGACAGGCCTCTTTGGAGCTCCCACTGGCTAGAGCCTTCTCTACTTCGGGCAGCAGAGGCTTTCAAGTCACAGGATGACACCACAGCATGTCTGGAGGGGACTGTCATCCCTGAACAGCTGGGCCTCTGCAGCTAGCCTGTCATCCACCATTCATCTGGAGAACAACCTGCATCTGACCCATGGACCATTCCAGGACCTCCTTTGGGAAGCAAATATTGTACATGAAGCACCCTCTGGTCTCTCAGAGGAGATAAGGAGGCAGCCAGTGATAAAACTGTGAGCTATCCTCAGGAGGTGTGATCCTCACACTGACCTAAGAGCAGGGTCAGGTCTTATCTGCACTTTACAGTTGGGGAGCTGAGAGGTAGAGGTAGGTGTTAAAGGAAAAAGATTATTCAGCTCTGCTGGAGATGGCAGATGACTTCATTCAAAGGAGGTTCTGTAACGTGCTCCCTGTATGGCCTAGGGAGTCAGGGAATGCTCCAGACACAGCTCAGGCAAGTGAGGAATAAGGGAAGCGCAACTTAACAGACTCTTGCCGAACAAACTGACACAGTCAAGGAAGAAGAGCCCATCAACAATGAAGAGCTGTGAGGTCCATCTGCGAAGTGACTGAGACAGGTTCTTCCTAAAATGGGGAAACGTACAAATAAACATGGCGGAGCAGTGGTGAGGTCCTCACTGAAAAGAGAGCTCTGGGGAACCCAAGCTTTAAGAGAGGAGAGTACTTTGCCAGTAGCCTGGAGAACAGGCAGTGGATTCCTCCAAGGACTGTTTCCAGGTGGAAGTCTGACAGGAGAAGGGTCATTCTGCCCCCCAAGAAGTGTTTTTAACTGGGACATGCCACAGAATATTGTTTCTGTTCCGAGAATGAGGAGGGAATGAAATCCTCTTAAGGGGGCTCGTGGGACCAATCTGATGACAAAAGTGTGTGAGATACACTTCAAGGAGCGGGAACCCCTGATATCACCCCAAGTTCTTTGAGCCTAGAAGGGTGTCCCTGCAGCAGGATCTGCCAGTGTCCCCACAGTGAACACAGGTTAGCACATATCTGAATAGCTGTTACCATGGAGATTTTGCTGAGGCCTTGCCCTGGGAGCAGGAAGTTGGCACAGAGATGAGATTTCCATCCAGTGTGTGTGTGTGTGTGTGTGTGTGGGGGGGGGGGGTGTCTGTGCTCTATTTTCCATTGATGAGTGACATTGATGAGTAACTGAGTTTTCTTCCTGAAGTGACATAGCCAGTTCACTGTGCCTCTTACCTGTTCTGCAGGCTCCAGGCCAGTGTCATCAGAGGGAAGAACAGCTGAGGTAATCCTGCCCCAGACTCTGCTGTAGGTGTGGCCCTTTGGCTTCTGCACCTTCTTTGCCAGATACCATCCTTATCGCCAACTCATTAACTGCTTTGGAGTTCATGGTCCAGTATTAATAGCACAAAGAGAGAAGTTTTAGTTAGCTGAGCCGATAAGAGAACTGTGAAATGTACAGCCTTGGACTATGACTTTGAACCCCAGGAGAAGATGTGATGGGGAGTGGGACGGGAATGGGATGTTGCAGGGACTCCCTCAGCGTGAGAAGGCTGGCTTCCTTCCACTGTAAAGTGAAGCATCTCTGGCCATGGTTGAGAGCAGTTCAGGTCTGTCGGCTCTGGGAGCAGAGTTTTTAATTTTGATTTATTTATTTATTTATTTTTTTCCGATGAATGACGATGACGTCACTCATTCTGAGGACATCTGGCGGTCGCGGGAATCGAACTCGCCACCTCGGCCGCCGCGGGCGGGCGCCTGTCCTCAGAGCCACCTCTCCGGGTCGCTTTGATTTATTTTTTACTTTGACTCAATAAAGCAGAGGCAACAACAAAAAACAAAAGCAGACAAGTGGAGTTTTGTGAAGGTAAGATGATTCCTGCCCAGAAGAGAATGCAGTCAGCAGACTGAAGAGACACTCTATGCAATGAGAGAAAATCCTTACTGTTGGTTTTAATGTGGCAAGAGGCCTGAACACCTCTTCACAACAGCAGATGGACACGTGGTACAAAGTACAGAGACACCAAGATCCCCAATGTGAATGGAAATCCCAGATAAAATCACCGTGAGATACCAGCTCAGGCCTCCAAGTATGATTATCATGAAGAGAAAACGTAAGTGTTACCAAGAACGTTCAAAGAAGAGAACTCATGCGCGCTGTTGGTGGGAAAGCAAATAATTCAGACATTATGAAAATAACAGGAGAAGAGGTGTTCTCAAACATTTAAAAGTAAAGTGTTAGGTTGGGGCTACTCCAGGCCACACTCACTTTTCTCCTCTGTCCCACTGCTATAGAGAAATGACAGGCACCCTATGAATATAGTTTGCCTATGACTCTAACTCTCATGTCCCTAAAGGAGGTTTTCCCTAAAGTGATCAGGAACTTCAAGTGGCTCATCTACTGTGGTTGACACACAATTAATAAAAGGCTGCATCTTTGTCCTTCCTGCCACCACTTAAGAGCCAGAGGAAAACCTGACTGCCGGTGCATAGTGTTGGCAACTATACGTCCTGAGATTTCCCCTTCTCTCTAAAGTCTATGAGAATAGACCCTTGCTTTGCCTCATGGGCCCAAGCTCCCTTCAGAGTCCATCCTGTCTGTCTGTGTGTTAGCGTCTCACCTAACAAACCTCCTATTCAAAAGTACGAGCCAACCCAGGACCCCTCCTGAACCCCAGGGCTCTGATACTCTTAAAAGGAGTCCCCACAGGATCCTGCTGATGAGAATAAGACACAGAAATTGACCAGGCAGTTTAGGGTAGAGGACCCTGAAAGTTAACAGTACCCATCCTTGGCTGAAGTTGTAAATGTCCTTGGCCCTGGGAGCAGCTTCATCCCTGCCAGAGACCAGAGATGCCGGAAGTATTTAACCCAAAATATCTTTGGTTCTGCCCTAGGCAGAGACCAGGGATGCCAGGAAGTGGGGTGTCTAGTTTTTCCTTCTCTTCCCCTAAATGAATACCCTTTCCTGAGATCAATACATAAAGACATAACTGAAACTCAGATGTATATAGACACTGTGGGTGGGAACTGGACTGACTCTTCATCCCCTCCATGTCTTCATCCAATAAAGCCTTACTAACTCCAAGGCTGTGACCCTCAATGGTGCTCATGCCCCAGGGATCTGCTCCAGCTGTACTGGAGTTTTGCTTTCTCTTGAAACTCCTGCCTATGAATCTATAATAAAACTGATTCCTCTGCTGTCCATCAATTCATTCTTCGAATTTATGCACGCCAAGAACCTGGAGGCCACTGACTTCTTGGAAGTTTTGTGTGGCTGTGAGCTTCCTGCATCCTAACTCAAGTTAAAGCCTACCTGAGATGAGAGAAAAGACCTCCATTAAACTCAGAGATACCCCATATTTATTTTAGCTTTAATCACACAGACCACAGTCTCAATGTCCTGCAGGGGAGTGAATGAAGAAAAGCAGGTGTGTGCCAACGGTCTCAGATGAGGGTTCAAGATGCCCCTGAGAAGGATTGTGGAGGATAACAAGTTTATTAGAAGAGTTATTAATGCCATGGACAAACAGACAGACGACAGCATGATGAGGGCTCTGAATAGTTCACGTCCCAGGGATGGAGAAAGGCAGCATGGGGGTGGTTCTGAAGGGTAGAATCGGGCTCATTTGGCAGAAGGAAGAGTTTATTTTTATAGCTCTCTGAGGAAGGGAGTGTTTTCACACCAGAAACCTGCAGCCAGGCTGATTTCAAGGTAGGAGGCAGAGCAAGGGATGGAGAGCAGGAAGCGTGGCCACCAACACCTCTCAGATGTAAACTCATTTCCCCCAGGTGAGAAACCCTGTAAGTCTGTTAGATAAAGACTCAGTTACTCAGCAGGTGTCTGCCCCTGTCTGTGAGAGGGGAAGGGCTGTCACAGACATGAGCCTGAGCAGAAGTCTAGTCTAAATTCCAGCATTTCATTCTTATAGTTTTGAGGGTGTACTATGTGAACATAGTACTATTCAGTCTTCAAAAGGGAAGTAAATCCTGTTGTTTACAACAAAATGAATGAACTCAGAGAACAACATGTTAATGTAAATAAACCTAGCTTTGCCTGATGGCTGCACTCACATGTGCTTTTTTAAACAGGTATGGAGAAGCCAAGGGTGAGGGGTGTTGCCAGGGCTGGGAACTAGAAGACTGGTTAATCACATACCTCAGCTGACAAGGGCAGAAGGTTCAGAGGCTCTGTAGGAATTGAAGTGTTTCTGGTTATTATTAGTTTGTTTTGTAGTTAAACATTTCTACTTCTACAAGGATTTTAAATGTTCTCACTGTATAAACTGAGGACATGACCACTCCAAGGTATAACTGGGGGGAAGCTTTTTTTTTATTGTAGATAAGAGGAAAAGAACAGCCAGAAGCATCTAGAAGAGTCCAGAGCAAAGAGAGAAACTAGTAGACTATGCATGGTCAGCAGACTGAACTGGGCCATGAAGGTGGAGGGGGAAAGAGAGGAGGATCAAGATGGGAAGACAAAAATAGGATCCAGAGAGCACGTGGCTTAACTGTCAGGGTTACAGAGGAATGAGAAGCTGGGGGGATTGGAGCCCAGGAGTTGGAGAAGTTTAAGGTGGGGGGAGGGGTGAAGAGAGTGGAGAAGAGGCATAGGTAATATTGAGAGAGTCTGGAGGCCAGCTTGCATTTTGCTATGTGAATAGGCACCACAGATAGCCTTTGGTCCAGGGTTTCTTTTGGGCCTAACACTCACTACATATAAAAAAGAATAGAATGTGAGGCAATGAATCAGATGGATTTAATCATTATGTAATATACCCATATAGCAAACCATCATACTATATATAGTAATGTTGAGTCCAGGGTCATAGACTAA
This sequence comes from Peromyscus nudipes, assembly GCA_902168325.1. NCBI lineage: Eukaryota > Metazoa > Chordata > Mammalia > Rodentia > Cricetidae > Peromyscus > Peromyscus nudipes. The sequence goes on from CABHPH010146417.1 coordinate 24,212, forward strand.
TGAGGGACAGACCACCGAAGTCTATTAAACCAGAAGCAAATTTTATTACAGGAAAAAAAAAAGAAAAAAAGAAAGAAAAGAAAATCACTGTGGGGCACAAAAGCTTATCAGCTAGCTGAGACCACAGCAAGAGTTCAGGATTCTGAAGCTGTGGTGGTCAGGGGTGGGTCATGAGCCCCTTTTATAGTAAGAGGCAAGCATCAGGCATAGACTAAGGAATTTTTATAATTTTGAAGTTAAACCTTTTAGAAACATATTGTATTTTAGGATTTACAATTTCCTGCTAACAAGGTTTTAGAGGATTCCAGCTGATGTTTGTATAAACCCTGCAGTCCTTTCTCACATAATTAATAGTATTTTGTTAAGACTTATAGCTTTTTTTTCTTCAAGACGGGGTTTTTCTGTGTAGCTTTGGAGCCGGTACTGGGAACTCCCTCTCTAGACCAGGCTGGCCTTGAACTCACAGAGAGTGCTGGGATTAAAGGGTGCACCACCACCGCCCAGCAAAACTTATAGCTTTCTTGACATACTCGGTTTCCCACAGCAGGGACACTGCAAAGCAGGTTGTCACATAGAACTCTTGAAAGGTTAACTTCGATGCATGGCCATTGTAAGTGGTAGGGGGTTATGGAGACTAGCTAACCCCAAACTGCAGAAAGCCATCGTAAAAGCCCATCATAAAACAAAGATAGGCCTAGTTAAAGGTTAATCCCTATTTGCTGGCAAAGCCGATGGCTGTCAGCTTCCATCTCTTAAGCTATAACCTTTTACTTCTATACTCCTATCTTCTTCCTATATTCCTGGACCGTTCGGTAAATATGTAGTTTTCACCTGTCAAATCTAACTTCTTAAACTAGGAAAATATGAATCATAAATATTTTTTAAGATGAAAAGAAGAAGAAATATAAAAAAAATTGTGTGTGACTGAACATTAATGTTTTACCTGAAAACTGCAAAGGAGAAAGACCAAATCCATGACTAATTGAAGCGAGCTTTATTTTAGAGGTGACCCAGGACTGGCCAGCTGGCTGTCTCACCTTACATTAGGGTTTTAGAGAACAGCCCTCACTGGCCTTTTGACAGGTCTTATCCTTTTTCCTGGTTCCCTCTGCCTTGTTAAAACTCTTAGATTACATTCCTGGAGACCTAGCCTCCAAGATCTGTTCCCTTATTTGGCCACTTCCTCCTCCTGAGGCCGACTACCAAGGTCCAGCTATCAAAGTATTGAAGTCCAGCAATCAAAAGCCCCCCTTTGGCTGCCCTAATTAACATGCCCAAGCAAAATTAAACACCTCACCCTAACACAGGGTTTCCACTTTTACCTTTATAAACTGCCATTTGCTTATGGGTCATGTCTGTCTCCTTTCTATCCAGAGACAGTCTTTTGTCCTCTGGAACAAATACCCCTGCCCCCTCTCCCTTGTTCCCTTCCCCTTCTCCTTCATCCTCTATCTCCCAGCTTTGTCTCTTATTCCCTGCCCTTTGTCTCTCTGGGGCAAATCAATCTCCTTTGTGCTGAGAACTTGGTCTTGGGGTGTCCTGAGCAGAGAGCAGTCCTTTCACATTTTATGGAGACATTAAAAATTATCAGCTGTAAGTGTATTTACAGGGGTGAGAGGATTGGCTGTTAAAGATTGTTAAAGAAATGAAATGGAAGAGAATACAGAGAAATGAAGTGAAAATGAAAGAAAGATAAGGACATATGTCAAATAAATGGGGTCACGACCTCCTGAAACAAAGGCATGGTTGCCCTTTCCTGGAACAGGCCGTGTAGAACCATTTGTAATTAAGGTGGGGCATCGCCCAATCTTTGAGAAACAGATTTAATCATTAACAGGAATGAACCTAGTTTGTCCTTACTATAAGATGGCTTTTAAGCCTAAAATGGAGGCAGGCTGGTTCTTTGCTTTGGTTGAGATTGTAGGTAACATGCCTGCAAGAAGCGGAGACACCTTTTTTTTTTAATTGTAAAGTCAATATATTTTTATTTAAGAGATTCCACAAGTGATTTCACCAGTGAGGTCACTGAAGTTCAAGATTTCCTTCTTTCTTTCTTTCTTTCTTTCTTTCTTTCTTTCTTTCTTTCTTTCTTTTTTTTTTCCTTAAGACAGGTGATGAACCTGTCTGCCTCCATCTTAGGCTTAAAGCCATCTTACAGGAAAGACAAACTAGGTTCATTCCTGTTTAGATTAAACCTCTGTGTTATATTCCCAATTTTAGATCAAAGACCTCTTAGAGGCAATAGTGTTGCAAAAGTAAAAAAATCTTTAATATAGTAAAACAATCTTTATTAAGGAATAAGAGAAGAGAGCAGCCTCCATATTGAAATACATAGGCAATATATAGGGAATACAAAGATGTTGGGTTCAACCAAAGGTCAACCAATCAGGACAGACAAAATGTTCACAAAAGTCACAAAAGCAGAACTGCATGTTTACTAAGGAGTTTAACTAAGAGTAGGCCAGTTAGAACAGGCAGTTACAATCTTAGGATTAGGACCCATTTCTGACAGGGTTTACTACCTCATGCTTTACTATCTCTAAGTTATAACTCCACTGTGACAGGCTTTACATTTCCCTGTTTTACAATCCCTTAAGCAAATGTTTATCTTCTGCTTTACCTAGGAGATTTTAATCCTTTAACAAACTTGGGTGTCAGGCCAGATCCAGGTAAGGAATTTAACTCTTTCACTCTGTTTCTCAAGGATTGGGCTATACCCCATGGGGAACCTTAGCTACCAACGGTCCTGTAATGACCATCTCACAACCTACCCATGTTTTAAAAGGTTGTTACAACTACCTTGTTTTGACCACCTTGTTATGATTACTTTGTTATTTTATACTCCTGTATCCTTGCCTATTTTGTCCACCAAATCTCCTAGTTTGAACCGTGCCCCCCCCCCAACTCATCCCTGAGCTATAAAAACCTTGTCTTCCTCACATCTGATGCTGACCTCTTGAATCCTGCCTGAGGGGGAGGTAGCCGGTGTACAGGAATAAAACAAGCTTGCTTTAATTAGTTGCTTGCTTTAGTTAATTTGCCCATGATGACTTGGGTTGGTGGTCTTTCTCCTCCCATTTTTGGGATTAACAACAGGGTGTCTCTACATAGACCTGGCTGTTCTGGAACTCATCATGTAGACTGGGCAGACCTCGAACTCACGGAGATACACCTGCTACTGCCTTCCAAGAGCTGGGATTAAAGGCAAACATCACCACACCTGGCTGAAGTTCAAGATTTCTAAATGTGAGGGTCTGAGAAAATGCTGAAGGAAGACCCCAGACTCAAACAGTATTCGAAAACAAAGAGCATTTATTTACCAGCGTGCAAAATGTGTACAAAATGGTGGTGACCCTGAGGGGAGCAAGCAGGCTCCTTTTAAACACAGTTGGGTGTTATTTACCGAGCATGAGAATGGACCATGAGATATAATGAAACCCACTTTAAGAGTTTCATTAGGAGAATAGGGAAGGAGGGAGAGTGAGAAGGCCTACCAGAGAAATATGGTGGAAAGGGGGAGAAATGGGTAGAGTCTGCTTTTAAAGACAACCTCGCATATGCTTGTAAGGGCTTACATAGCCATGCCACACATGCACCTAGATTACGTGGCCATGCTGCACACAGATTACTTAGGACACAAGACCCTGGGGTGACTAGGCATTTGGCCTGAATGCTGATAGTGCATGCGCGCCCGTGGAACTCCGGAAGCGGCAAGGAGGATGCTGGGAATAATATCACTAGGGGAATTTCAGGGACAGTTAGGTCATCTCAGACATCATTGGTTAAGCAAGCAGCAGTTACACTAGTATACTTTTAATTGGCTGAGGTTCAGTTTTATCATTCTTGGACAAACTCTGAGCAAGTTTGGGCAAGTCTGGACGTGACTCAGAAGCGGGGTGGGGGTTGCAGGATTTGTCCCTGAGACATGTGTGGGGCTGACTGAGGCCTTGTGTGTGCTCTTTCCCACGTCCCTGAATGAGGGTGGTGTTGATTAATGGCCCTTTGTTGGGAGAGACACCTGCTTTGCCCCATTTAGAGAACTGAAACCTAAATTCCGTTGTAAAAGTGGGGAAGTTTAAACCCTTCACTAAAGACAGACTTTTCTCAAAGAACTGATGTTTAATCCAGTTGTGCTATCAGCCCAGAAATCTTCGGCATCCAATTTCTTCAGATATTTTGCTTCAGGAACCTATGAGTTCTGATAGTTTCGCCTGAAAGACTACGTTTCTCAGCTTCTCTTGCGGATCACAGAAGTCATTTCTGACCCTTTAAGAGACTGAATTCCACCTTTCCCCTGTAGGCATTTTGACCAGTTCACAAGTGTGGGTAACAAAATGCTCCCTAAGGTAGGAGCAAGCCTCTCTTTCTTCCTCCCTTCTGCCTCTACAGGTGCTCCTAATAATCTGACAAGTTCAGCTCATATTCATTCCAGTCACACCCAGCACACTGTGAATGTGGAGGTAGGAAATGCCAGCCCTGCACTGAAAGAGGCATCTGTTCACAGAAGACGAATTTTCAAAACTGACCTCGGGTTCAAGACAAGCCTCATTATTGGCACCAGCATCCCTTTGAGCTGTTTTGTGAATCATTCCTTCTTGTATACATCAAAACTCATACTGAACCATGAGTTCTGGCTGCCTTTGTCTACCACTTACACACACACACACACACACACACACACACACACACACACACATACACACACACACACACACACACACACACACACACACACACACACACACAAGTGCTACTTCGTGCTTTTGAGACAGGATTTCACTATGTATCCCTGGGTGGCCCAGAACTCACTGTATAGACCAAGCTAGGTTCAAACTCAGAAATCTGCCTGCCTCTGCCTCCTTAGTGCTGTGATCCAGGGTGTGTAACACCCAGGGAACATTCTTAAAGAAATATTGTCTCTCTCACTCTGGCTATCTGGGCTGTTAAAACAAGACACCCAGGGAATTGGAATTTCCCCCAGGAATTTCATATTGAGAGAAGAAAAAAGGCTGAAGCCTGGTACCAGTCAGAGAGGAAGCCTCACCTCTGCCCTCCAAAAGGGATTCCACACAGTTCTGACAGCTCCTCTGGCCACCTTTCAGGAAAGACAGGAACAGACACAGTGATGAGTCAGTGATAGGTGGGACCACATGCTGACCAGGATTGCCTAATTATGCCTTCTGTTGAAATTTTACCCTTCCTGGGCCACAGAGATGGCTCAGTAGGTAAAGGTACTTGCTGCCAAGTTGGATAATTTGAATTTGATTGTTGGTACCCTCATGATGGAAGGAGAGAAATGACTCCAACAAGTTGTATTCTAGCCGGGCGGTAGTGGCACATGCCTTTAATCCCAGCACTCGGGAGGCAGAGGCAGGCAGATCTCTGTGAGTTCGAGGCCAGCCTGGGCTACAGAGTGTGTCAATAACCTGACCAAAGGACCACCCCAGGAAGAAGGGACCACCCCAGGGAGAAGGACCACCCCAGGAGGGAGAGATCACTCCCAGGAAAGCAGAGCAACCCAGTGCAATGTATGCTAAGAGGATGGGTGGAATAATTATTCCTTTAATGAGATTTGTACTTTTCCTTCCCACTCACCTCCTAGAATAGTCTCTACAAGTTGCTTTGAGTCTAGGAAGATTCCTTGTGTCTGTCAACCTTTTAGAGTCAGAAAGGTCTGACTTTTCCTTTTTTCTGTATCTTTCTTTCAGATGCTGACCAGAACCTAAACATCCCTTTTCCGATGTTTTGGGCTTCCTTGTTCTTTCCCTAAAGTCCCCTCTGCCATGTCCTGCGGCATGTAGTGGACTTCCATGGTTGCTTAACTCAAATGGCATGGCTTTTTCCTTCTCCATTTCCTTCCTCTGGGCAGCTGCTGAGCTTAAAAATCCTCCTCTAGTGTCCATTTGAGTCCATTCTTAAATTCTTTGATTAAGGAGACTAAGAGCCCAGGAGGGGATCCGGATTCCTGGGAACACTTGTAATTTGTAACACAAAGCTGAGAGAGCAAAACTTTGTTACTCCTAAGTGTTTAGTAACATAGTAAATTTTACTTGACTGAATCTGTTTCAAAGAACTGATGATCAGCTTACATCTTTCACACACAGACACAGACACAGACACAGAAACAGA